>JAHWFP010182278.1:0-16686 GCA_023313725.1 Lithobius niger
TTTTATCATTACAAATTTTAATAAAGGTAAATACACATGCATTGTATTAATGGTTACATTACAGTCCTAAAATGAGCTAGTTCCAGCTTGAAAGCCCGCCTGAAGTGTGGCTTTCTTAGAGGTTTTAAATGTCTGTCTGTGTGCTTCAACAACTTGAAGCAGAAATTGCTTTTGTTCTTCATTTTTCGTCAGTATCTCATTGTAGTCTGTGATCAGTGCCACACCTCTTTCTGCACAATCGTTGACTACTCTAAGAGATTTCACTTTAATTGTAGCACTCTGATACTCTTCATTGTTATCCCAGGAAGGAGGAGTACCTTGAAAAAGAGAATCTATATCAATTTTCAAGACTTCTAATAATGTCGCTGATCTAGATGTCACAAAATGTTCCAAAGACTTTAAATGGATGTCTTCCAGATCCTTGCCTTCCAACCGTTTCAAAATTTGTTCTTGTCTTGGTTCTTTATTTAAACTTTCCATAATTTTCACCTTTGTCTCTGGAAGAACTTTGTCAGAAAAGAGAGCAAGTACCACTAGTTCCTCACTTAAATACCACAAATGTCGTTTCACAGCTTTCATAGCAATACTGGCGACATTTTCATTTATTTTCTTATAGGCATACAACTTTTTAATAAGTTCTAGATCATTGTGAGGAGCATCAGTGGCGATAGGGCAACTAAACCATGCTTCCATGTACAGAAGAATGGAAAACATGCAGAACTGCAGCAGGCCCTTCTCTTCTCTTTTAGTGACAGTGAATTGTTTGCGGAACAAGTAGATTTTGATGCAGTAGATCACTTTGGCCATCCACCTGGCGTGATGGAAAGCACCAGGTTTCATAAAACGTATTCCTCTTGATGGTTTTGCACCAAAGAAGATTAACGAAAGTTCCAGGAACTTACGATAGTCATCTCTTGCGTGGGTGTTGACTTGCAACTGTTCCATAGCAAATAAAATTGCATCCGATTTTAGTCTCTGTACTTGAGCTTGATTTTCTGACAACTTGGGAACTGGTGTTCCACCAGAGACATAGGCTTGAAATTCTGTTTGGTCTACGTACTGCCATTTTGCTTGAAATCGCTTAAATAACAAAATATCGGGTCCACTGGAAGGGCCAAGGCACAACTTGTACACATCAGATAACATGACTTCATGTATATGGTGACGGCATGCAATCTGTAAAAGATTTCTATCTAGTTTACTTTTAATGATTGTGCAAGCCCCTGCATGTTTACCTGTGTTGCTAGAAGTAGTGTCAAAACACATGGCAATGACCAAATTTGCTACATTCCATTTTTGAAGTGTCTTCACAGTTGCTTCTGCCATTGCTTCTCCTGTTCCAGACTGTAACTTAGGTACACCCAGTAGTTTCTCAGTTCCTTCTCCGGTTACTAAAATGGGAAGACGGTCTACTTTGACCGTACTACCGGTTATATCTGTCAGCAATTTACCATCCCAGTGCACTACAAGCGGCTTCCCAGGATTAAAGTTTAGTTTAGTTTCCTCCGCAATACTCTTACGATTAGCAATTCTTGCCCTACGAACAGTACTTATTGACAATGATAAGTCTTCAATATTATGTCCCAAACTCTTTGCAGTTGCCGCGATAGTAAAAGTAGCACTTCTATCAGACATCCTGGTTCTGTCCAACGCTGCAGCAAGTACAGATGAAACAAATGGGCTTGTTTTTGCCTTTTTTCTTGGAGGTTTGCTTTCAGGTTCAATAATGATATCAAGATCATCTCCGTCGACTTCAGTGCATGAACTGTCTGCATCATTGTTTGAATTGCAATTAGCAGTTGAAGCAGAATGTGTTCACTGCACTTGCTTTCTTAACGTCTCCTTTTTAAAACGTTGCTGCTCAACTTCCTTTCGTTTTGCAATTCTCTCTTCTTTTTTCGACAACTTCCTATCAACAGACGACATGTAGCCTTTCCGTCCAGATCTTTGAAGCACCAGAAATTGCCTGTCTTCCTCAATTTTAATCATATTCATTGCATTTTCATGAGCTATCTCAAACAACTGTTCTAGTTCTTCGCTAAAGTTTTGCTCATTTCGTTTCTGGGTTTCTGTCTCTCTTTTCCTATTTTTCTTCAGCTTCTGATACAAGTCAACTAACTTTTCAAGCTTCTTAATCACATGTTGTTTTTCTTGTGTGGGAATTCTTGCTTTTTCCCAAATATCAATACACTCTATCACTGTATTGACTGCACTTTCATGAACAGTCGTCTTTTCTTTAAAATGATGATTGAAGAAGCAACACAAAACCTCCTTCTTTGTTGGCAGTTTCTTCTCTGGTATCCCTCTCTGTAGTTGGTCCAATAAGCCAAATGTCATTCCCACTACGTGTCTCTCTCTTTGGTGCACATGAAGAATCAGACGAACTAGCCATGTTTAAAGGAGTTGTTAACCATTTGAAAATAGAAAATAAAATAAAAACTAGGTCCAACTGGCTTCACTAGCTGCACTGCAATCTGTTACATCTTCAGTCTACTAATGCTCACTACAATTTTACAACAGGACCAATGTTTGCACAATCAAGTCTGGGCTTGCCTACTACCTGCTTTCATGCCACCACTCTGTTAATGACTCACTGTTGTTAACATACCTAGGAATGAGGAAATACTTTTAATAAATTACAAGTGGTGCAAAGAATGACACAAGGGCTAATTCTTCAAGGTCATTGAGCGACCTCTAAATATTATTTAAGGAAGTGGCTATTTACAGGTACAGTACCTGCAAACAACTGGCTATTTACAGGTACTATACCTGTAAGTAATCGACTATTTACAGGTACTGTACCGGTGAGCTATTGGCTATTTACAGGTACAGTACCTGCAAGCAACTGGCTATTTACAGGTACTATGTTTACAAGCAACTGGCTACCATACAACTTGTGTTCTTCCTCATTATTTACTAATGCTAGTCACATAAAGAATAATTATTTCGATTATTGCAGTTTGATTTCACATTAAAGTACGATCTGCCTGAATATTTGAAGGTCGTTTAAGAAAATCCTGAAAATTCCAGTAATATCTAAAGTACAGCCTTACTCGAGGAAGCATCAAATTCCACAGCCATACAACAAACCTTTCAAAAGCATCGACTTGTCAGAGCTGACATTGTGCGCGTGGCATGTGATTTTTTAACATGAAATATACAGTCAAGTTCGTACGAAAGGCTGACAGTAGCTTGTTTCAGTTAAGTTTGTTTTAAGCGATCAAAAACAATCACTATGACTCTACTAGTGTCTCACACGGGGCTGTGTGGGCTGGGGAGTACCCCCATCTCCAGATCCGAAAAATTAAGACTAAAATTTGTTAAAAGTAGACAAAGCGTTTGCTGCCAAGTAAAAAGAAAAATTGTGAAACTGGGTTTCACAACTTTTCAGAGGTACTAAAATTGCGGGAAATGAATTATTTTTTGGGGAGCCCTCCTTCTAGACAGAACCCTAGCTGAACTACGGGACCTCATTTTCAATTTTTTTATATTTATTTTGCTCTCACCCCCCCCCCCCGCCAAAAATTTTGTAAAAACTAACAAGCTCATCTGCACACATTACATTTATATGATTTTTCACTTCCATGCGTATCTCATAAACCAGATCCGACAACAGTTCATTCATGAAACTCAAATGAATCGATTAATTCGTAAAAAGACAATACCGCACTAGCAAAAGACGAAAAATCGTGCATGCATACATTACATTTAAATAATTTCTTTCTACTGTGTGAATTTCGGCACTGATCAGGCATGGTGGTTATTCATCAAATCCATATAAGCCTAGGCTAGATATGAACGAAAACCGCATTTTATTGCTAATTTTTTTTTTTTACGAAAATCGTACGATGCTGCCCCGGCGCCATCTGTTGTCTTTTATATCGTTAAATCCTGCAGCAAGCAAAGGAATGCACAAACCATGAAGAAACAAATATTATCAAGAAAGTAAACATTAGCTAAGCCTATGTAAATTAACCTAAGTAAATATGGTAAGTTTTCAAGCGCCAGTGAACAATCTATAACGGTTAACAATGTAATTGATAAAAGATGGCGCTACTGTACAGTCGTGTAATTTTTCCATTCGTATAAATGTGTAATAAATCCGCTTTTGCAACGCTTAAAACGACTGCACAAAGTTCACGTTTTCAGGTAAAAATTTGGCCCATATCGCTCACATCTGCCCCAGTTAACATCAGTTTGTGAGAATGTTTAGATATTTGATCGTCTTGGCCACGAGAGGTTATAATCGTTGAGTATGTAACTCAAGCGCCTTCCCGCAAAATTCTCATTTATAAGGCGTTTTGTCGAAGATTGTATAAGCACACTGTTCTGAAATTACACGTTAAAGGTGGCTTTAAAGCACATCTAATGGCCAAAAACCATGAACAAGGCAAATTTATCAAAAACGTAAATGTTAGCTAAGCCTGCGTAAATTAATCTGAGAGAATCCAATACGTTTTCAATCACCAGTGAATAATGCTGAAAGTTAATGACACAAAATGACAACAGATGGCGCCACGTTATCATGCGATATTTGTTTCGCATTCATGAATACGCAACGTTTTATGCTCGAAACGATAGCTTAACGTCCACGTTTTCAGGTAAAAATCTGGCCCAGATTCCTCAATTTTGGTGTGGTCAACATCAATTGTGATTACAGATTTGGCTATCTTGGCCACTAGTGAGTCTGTAACTCAAAAGCCTTCCCGCAAAATTTACATTTTTAAGGCGTTTTGTCGAAGCACGGCTCTGGAATTACGCGTAAGACGTGACTTTAACGCACATCTGCGGACTTTAGTAACGAGAATGATTAGTTACTAAATGAAAACCTTCATTGCAGTCTTTCCTTGTTTTCGTACTGGTTTGTCTGGAAGATCAAACTACGGTTCAGACAGCAACGCAGCCGGATGCTTTCGTGCTACTGAAGTATGTTGGCTTTGGTGCATTCACTTTTTGAGCACTACCTGTGAATAGCCAGTAGCTTACCGGTACAGTACCTGTAAATAGTCAATTACTTACAGGTATAGTACCTGTAAATAGCCAGTTGTTTGCAGGTACTGTACCTGTCAATAGCCACTTCCATTATTTAAACGAGCTGAAATTTTTTTTCGTGTTTTATTTTAATATACATAACACATTATAGGAGGGTGCGACTTAAGTTTTTTGAAATTTTTTTTTTTTACTATATGTTATGAAACACCCTACTGTATGTGCAGATATACTCTTTTAAGTAGACGTATTTAACTAACTAGATTTTTTTGGCAAAATTGGCTTTAACTCATGCTATAATTATGCCATATCCATAATAATAATTTTCGTAATAATTTTCGCATGTATAAAATAAGAGAACAATATCCTGCGTATAAATGTTTTTTCGTGTACATGTTAACGTAAAGACATCTAAGTTGTCTGGCATATTTTCTGGTTTTTTTTCACGTATTGTAATGTTAAAGAGTGTTTAGACTGCAAAAAAAAAACTTGGGCATAAAAGGGCTACAATTGTTCTCTTGCTGTAATAAATCTCTTGCACCACTTTTAAGATTTGTATGTTGCTACCCAGTAAAAAAAAAACTGTTGAAGTAAAAAATAATTACTAAGTTTCTTTCAGTAAGAAGTGTACGCTTGTAAGATGAGGGAAAATCAAAGAGCCAGTGCTAACTACTGAGGTAGCAATGGTGTAAGAATTCATCATGATGCAGTGTTACATAAGATTTAAAGGTATTTAAAAAAAATATTTTCTGTCCCATGGGTATTCGTATGGCATTGTCAATGAATTAAATCTTTTTAAATTACATCTTATTATTCAGTAGTCGCGACAAAAATAAAAATCGTTACAGAAACTATGTGTTCACCAGTTTGGGAGGTATCCATTCACAATTCAAAGGTAACTCCTTTTTATTCCAAAAATTATGGCACAATAAAAATGATTTTTACTACACAATGTGCACAGGGTGCGACAATAAGTCACTATCATCGCGACATTACGATACCCACAGGATACATTAAAATACAACTTGTGAATGTATAAGATTGCGAATACGCGTACACAGGAGAACATAATAAATCTAAAACTGCTGAAAGTTGCAAACACTGTACTGGAGACAGCCATCAAGGTATCATTGACTGCGAAGTAGTCATCATACAAGAACTGTGGCCACCCTTTCCCTCTCCGCCTGTACTATCGCCTTAAAGCAACACCTCGTCTGCCTTATAACACCTGTGCGCCGATCGCATCCGCGCATGTTAATACCACCAAGATCAACTAAAATAGTAGCTGCGTACCTCTCAGCGAGGAACGTAGCTGCTGTCTTGGTTGTTTGAGTCAACGTACACGAAACACCATCAGGTTAAAGATTGTGTCATCACAAACCGGAATGATTCTCGTATTTCTTTTTTGATCTCGTTGTAATTATTAGCAAATTAGTGTGTCCATACACATACACACAGAGATAAAACGTAATAGTTATTGAAAGTGCACAAAGGATCATATATTGCGGGACTATTTCCACGAGAAAGATCCTTCACTGACTGTTTCCTCAAAAAAATTAGAGATACGTGGGTAAAAAAATAAAAATCCAGCCTGCCTCAAAACCTGCCAGCCGGACCCCAACCAATTTTTATTTTAAATATTCATTATTTCTCATACTGCACGCACGCTGGATGGTCGCTTTAACCTTTTATTCCAGGTGAAGAAGGAGGAGGAGTGTGCCTTTAATGGTAAAATAGGCGTATCCTTTTGGATATGTGAAAAAAGAAAGGGGAAGGCTAACGCACTATAATAATCAGCCCTAATGCCGGAGGACTAATGCATGAAAACGAATGACCCACCTGGTTCTCATCTGCTGGCTAAAGTGCCTACTATATCACATTTTACGAAAAAGATCCTTAACTGGGTGTTTCTTCAGAAAAAATAGTCCAGTTACAGGTAAAATAAAAAATAAACACCCTAGCCTGTCACAAACCCACCAACCGAACCAAAAAATAAATATTCATTTTTATTTCCCCTTACTGCAGGCAGTCACGAAGCTCTCGGAAGAAGGAGGAGCGCACCTTTAATGATAAAATAAGCGAATAGGGTATTGCTGTTAAATGTACAGCCCGAATGCCTGAGGACTAATGCATAATAACGAACGAGACAGTTGCCTCCCTTCTACTTGGTGAAAGTGTCATTAACGATGCGAAGGTAAAATAAAAAAAAATATCCAGCCTGCCTCAAAATTCACCAGCCTATCCCCAACCAATTAAATAAAAAAAAACGGAAATCCCTAACCAGAAAGAAAAGGACTGGCCTTCCACCGGAAACCTCTAACCTACCACCTTGCGGGGGGTTGACCCTCCTGAATGTTATTGGTGTCGGCGGCCACTTACGGTCCGGCACTTCCTTGTTGATTGTTGCCATCTTGATGGTTTTCGTCGTCGTTTCCATCTTCCGCATGACATTGTGCGTCAATTGGGCGATAAGTCTGTCCTCCTATCCGGTGTTTTTCAATTTTTGCAGGAGGTACAGATGTATGAAAAGATTTAGATTAGGGGTTTGAATAATATCTCTGTAATGTGTGGTGCAGTGGCAACCCGGACCACTGCACTGTGACTGAGGTTGGCGCTAATGACCAAGCTGTCGACGCGCCATTAAGCCTCAATCCCCCCCCCCCCTACCACCTTGAACGAACAAAAGAAAAAAAAAAGATCCATTCTCTTCTCTGCTTAGGAGGGATCTATTGTACTTTTCCTAACGGTCGTTGGTACGAAGAAGACACGTTGCTAGGCAATGTGACACCTGTATAGATCGATTTTTTCTCACCCCGAGAGTCAGTTCATTCGTAGAGGCAGCATGGCGAGCAACAACACGCTTCCCGTCTTCCGCGAGAACGCAGAAAAAGAAGCCGTTTTCCAAAGCATCGCAAGAGACTTGGCAAAAATCGTCTGAAACGAAGATGTATCCTGCTCCGGCTACCGGATAAAAAGGGCGGGCAGGTACGGTGCGGTCATTTTAGAAGCAATAACGGACAATGGAAGGGTTCTAGGGGAAGACCCAGAACAAAACGAAGAACTGATAGAACACCACCGTTCAAGACAGAGAGGGAGACGCAGGCGAGCCGGAGATGAAAAGGCCAGACAAGACGGACTGATATAAAGGAAGCGAGCACCTTTAAGGTCTGTTTAAAAAAAAAGTCCTTTTCAGGGCTATCAGATTTTACGAAAGAGAACCGTACTTCGGCTGTTTTCTGCAGATATTAGTGAAACTATGATAAATTAAAAAAAATTACAATACTAATAACCTTTTATTCCAGGCAAAGAAAGAGGAGGAATGCCCTTTAATGATAAAAAAAAAAGCGCGCCCTTCTGGACGCAGCCAGCCACAAAAAAGGAAACCCCCTAACCAGGAACAGCCGGAAACCCCTAACCTTCCACCGGAAATCCCTCGAAGGAACGAAAGAAAGAAAAAAAAAGGAGCCATTCTTCTCTCCCATACAGACCGCTAGCGTGACGAGGGATCGAACCGAGCACGATACGCACAAACGCACCAGGGACCTGTACTAAATTCGAGGGGACCTAGCGCCCGAACCGAGCGACCTACGACCCCCAAATTTTGAACACAGATTCATCACACACACCCCTACCCCCACCCCACTCCCACACCGATCGGACACTTAGGGGCCGGCGGGGAGAGCCTGGTCACAAACACTAACACACTACTTAGTAGTGTGTAACCCCCCCCCCCCCCCCCCCGAGATATTGGTTCCAGTGATGATGGCACCTACTCTGGACGAATTGCTGTGGGAAATTCCTTTTTATTCGGGAGAACACGGTGCACTCGCATTCAACAGGTTTGCCAAGGCCCTTCGTGACACCGCTGGATTTAAAAGTTGGTCTGAGGGGGAGCTGTGCTATTTTGCCCGCTTAAAACTCGAGGGCAGAGCTTACACTTTTGTGTCGTCCCACCCTATGCTCTGTGTTGTCAATGATTACAGAACCCTTATGGGGAGTTTGTCGAGAAAGTTTGTAGTGACGGTATAAACTGAGTGGGTTCGAGCCACGGAGGAATTGGGTTTAGACAGTTGCGTAGGAGGACGGAAAGGACTTATGTGGGTTCCTGAGTGTCAACTTCGTACGGCAGAGTTGGGTTTGGAGCCGTTTTTGTTGGGGATTTTGGCAGCCCGAGTGGCTGGTTTGCGCCCCTCTTGGGTGAAGTCGAAATACGACAACAAAGTGGTAACATACATTTGGTGTGACGCTGAGGTAGTCCGTAAGTTTTACCCGGTACATCGAGCTACTAGACACTCCCCACGAGATATCAGCTGAAAAATATTGTGACATCTCATTGTTTTTTGAAGAATTAGCTGAAAGGGATACTTAGCCTTACGATCACTTGGAGGAATATTTCGTGGAAGGAGAATATCCTTGCTTTGCGTATCATGGCAACCTTGGGAGCGTCAACAAATATTTTTACCGTATTCCTTGTGACCATTGCAGTTCATTTATGCAAATAGGATGGTGCGAGTTGCCCTTTTTTGAGAGTGAGATAGAATTGAACTGGGAACCCTTACACGTGGATTTAGACAGTTGGGACGAGGCGCTGGAACCACAATCTCTTTAATAATGATGATTGGATAGATAGAGGATGAGGATTATTTGGTGGGCTTGGATTTTGAATTTGATCCATTTATCATAAATCCGGCAGGTGAGGGTGACGAGGAGGAGTTGAATCACTGGAATTGGGAAGCCGAACACAATTTGTTAAACCGGGATAGTGATTACTGGTCGCACAAGTCTGGCGACAGCGACGGCTCTAGGTAGGGTGAGAGGTCGCCCACTTTGTCTGCATTGTTTCCTGCGATAGACGCTTTGAGTCTTCAGGGTGGGGACTATGCCTGATAATATCCACCTGAGGGTGGCAGTACTTGAAGTACAACTTCCCTCTAATCAGGTTTCATTTTTTGATGCTGTCCCCTTTTTTGACGGGACAGGAGGGGGAATCAACTTTTAAATCATTTTTTGATTCCATCCGTTCAACAGCTGCAGTTTGTGGCTGGGATGACAGTGTACAGACTTCGGTGGGGAAGTCCAAATTGAGGGGTGTTGCCCACTTGCCTTTAATGAATTCGTTTATGGTTAGATACAGTTCGACACTGACAATTTTTGAATTTTCCTTGAGGCAGGTTTTGCAGCGTTGCAGGCAAACTGGCCGGACGGCCCATGAATCAATCATCGTAATATTTTGTGATTGGTGATGGTAAATTTTTTTTGAAATGCGTCTTCAGATTCTTTTCTACAACGTACATCTTGCAGCAAATCAAATAGATACATATAAATCTCTGCCGTCCTTTGAAGGGAGTGGATGGGAAGGAGGTTCTTAGAACTTTCTTTTTCCGCATTCGTGCAGCCGGGAGACGCTTGGGGTGGAGAGAGGACCAGCAGGTATTGGTAGCTAAATCGAAATTGAGAGGTGCGGCTGCAGTAGCATTGATGAATTCAGATGCTGTTAGATATAGTGCAACCTTGTGTTTTCTTGAGTTTTCCTTGAGGCAAGCGTTGACCCGTATTACAGTGAAAAATTAGACACGACAGCTAAAATAAAGTGTTTTTTTTTCTTTTTCCCTTATTATGAAACCCCCGTCTGTAGAGGATCTGTTGACAGAAGTACCCTTTTATTCCGGTGAGAAAGGAGTGAGGGAGTTAAGGGGTTTTTATGGGGAATTGAATCACACAGCTCAGTTTGCTGGCTGATCGCCTGCACAGTTTTGTCATTTTTGCCGAATCAGGCTGGTGGGAAGGGCCTTTAGATTTATTTGTGACTCACCACATTTGTAGTATACTACATCCCCAAGTATCCTTTATGATGCACTGTGGAAGGAATTCGCAACATTTGATGGCTAGAGAAGTTACTCATGGAATTCGTTTCTTGTCTGAAAATTGGTAGGGTATGAAACCGTCCCCTTGTGTTGTGGCTGCGATTATTCGGGCCCTCCCTACTTATAACGGGTTGGGCAATGTAGTAAGTTTTAGCGCTTTCTTTCTTGAGTTAGAGAAAGCTTTCGCATTATTTGATTGGTTGGATGCACAAAGGTGTGCCATTTGTTAAGGTAAGCTGAGGGGTATGGCTGCTATTTACGTGTGTGACTCATATAGGCTGGGGGAAATGACTAATTTTCCGATCCTTAAGTCAGAATTGAGACAATATTTTGTTATCGAGTAGGATTTGGTGGTTCAGTCTATATATGTTTTGTTTTGAATGCCCCCTCCCCCCTTTTTACGTTTTCGTGAGTTGGAATGGATCAAACTCCCGGCCGAAGTCAATTTTTGAGTTCACAGTTGGAGCAGGTACAATATGAAAAGGTTTGGGTAAAACGACAATATGTTAAAACACCTGATAGTGAAAAGAATGAACAGTATTAGGTTAAACGCCGCATAAACAACGAATCGGTTCGGAGATCTCGGGATAATAACCGTCATCTTAGAGACATCTTGGAGGAGAGAATAATACAGTTAACCAGGGAAAACTGTGAGTTGAGGGCTCTGGTTAGGGCATTTAGACAAAAGATAGAGGGAGCAAAACAAAATTTGGGGAATTCAACTCTGCCGTTGGGGAGTCCTCCCCCTTACCCGAGTCCCCCCCGTTTTGGCAGCCATGATAACTGCACTAGCTGAAAACTCCACAGTAGTACCTGTGGGTGGGCATTCGGTCCCCATTTTTACACACAGAATTCCTTCATTGAGTCCACGGCCAATTCGGAAAGTGAAATTGGTTATAAATAACTGATTGAGTGACATAGGCTTAATCCTTAAACAAACACAAAAAAATAAATAAATAAATTGATTGATTGATTAATTAATTAATGAGTTAGTTAAAATAGAACACAATGGCAGTTAATCTCTCAGGGTGGCTCCAGCTTATCCACAGTATAGTTAGTGGACAAGAGGAAAGAGTGGGATGGAGGAATTTTTTAATGCCATTGCCAGTATTGGTGACCTGGCCACATGGACCGAGCCGATTCGTTTGGCTGTGGCGAGAGGGAAATTAAGGGACGAAGCAGTCAGGTTTATTAAGGACTCAGAAACAACTCGAGCGTTGACCATACTTGATGATTTCAATGCAGCGCTTGTGAATCAGTTTAAGCCTGATAGGCCATTGGGGGTTCAGTTGACAAATTTTATGCAAATGAGACAGGGAGATAAGGAAAATGCACGTCAGTATGTGGAGAAAATGGGAACAGAGATAGTGGGGTTGGCCAAGCCTGCTCAGGATTCCTTGGTGTTGGCACAATATATCAGAGAGTTTAAAAAATAATATCAGGCATGCTGTAATTAGCAAAGATCTAAAAACTTTAAAAGACGCCATACAGTATTCAGTCCTAGAAGAGGACGCCCTCCTTTTGATGAGTGATAAGCCCCACGGAGTCTCTGTGAAAAGAGTAATAGGTGAAGCTGGGGAGGAGTCAAAACGAAACCCTGCCAAGGCTGGTGTTGGAACGGCTGGACAGGCTCCAGTCTGAGAATGCTAATAAATTGCCTAAAACAAATAAACCGGGAGTTCTAAAACACAGCTAGAACAGGTGATTGAGCATTTGTCTCTCTTGAATCAACCCCTTCCCCCCTCCAATAAACCCCAGGTGTCTGTATCCTCATCCTCTCCAGATCCAGAGCCATATGAAAAGGTTTTGCAGATATTCGAGCAGTTGGAAAGGGAGGTGCTGGACAAGAGAATGAGAGAAAAATGGGAGCGGCCGGCCTATCCTAGTGTGGGCCCCCCGCCCCCTAGAAGAAAATAGGAGGGAGTACCCCCGCATGTACAGGGAGGTGGGAAATATACTGATCCCGTGCCTCCTAGGCACTCCCTGGGCTCCTGCTTCCTATGTCAAAGGGAGGGACATGTCGCTGCATATTGTCCACATAGATCCTCAAAAGTGGGATATTTCCCACGACCAGAAAATAGAAGGGTTTTTTCCCATAGCCCCAATCAATTGGAAGGCCAAAACTCGGGCTGGCGGTCCCCCTATGGCCCCCAGACCCCCAGGCGGTCCATCCTCAGGACCCCCGCATCAGGTGAGAACCGAGTGTGGGTTCGAATCTGAGTCACACCAGGAAGAGGGCCATTTAAACTATTATGGCCCCAGGGAGAGACGTCGGCAACCTTGGATAAGGCCCTAGATAAAGCCCGACTAGACACCCAGAATTTAAGCCAAACTACTACGTATGAGGATTCGGGAGGCCTTTATCCCCGGAGTTCCCTCCCTATAGTGATAGGCTATATGTATGGAGTGGAAGTACGCATACTGGTAGACAGTGGCTCG
The DNA here is from genome assembly GCA_023313725.1 of Lithobius niger. Lineage (NCBI taxonomy): Eukaryota > Metazoa > Arthropoda > Chilopoda > Lithobiomorpha > Lithobiidae > Lithobius > Lithobius niger. The sequence continues at coordinate 13,293 of JAHWFP010182278.1, forward strand.
AGCATTAACATTCTTTCATGTGCCATGTTGACACGACTGCAGCAAATCCAAGGATCAGACATCCAAAAACAGCCTACAAAAATCCAGGCTAGAACTGTTTCAAATGCTGTGTATCCATTAGATGGTAAATATATGGTCACAACTAAGCTTGACACAACTGTCATGGATCTCCCCTTTTTTGTTCCAAGGGGAGTGTTGGCACAAAATCACGATGCTATAATTGGCATAGCAGCCATGCGCACTTTGGGCATTATGTTTAATGTACCACAAAAGGAATTATATAGCTTATATTTGTGTTTTGAACCAGCAATCCTTACAAGAAAATTATATCATCCATCAACCGACATTGTACCAATGTTAACACCATAGTTTCAACTGTGCACCTCGTGACAGTCCATCTGATGTTTGGCCAGCAGCGTGAATCTAACCACTAGCCATTTATTAATAGCAGTATTGTGTTTTTCCCAATCTATGGACTAAGACCCGATTATAATTAGAAAAGGGCGCCGAACTTCACGGCAGATTGGAAAAGCTTTGGTCCCCTAATAAATCTATAATATCTGAGGTGGTCACCCAAGACTCCAGACGACCCACAGTGTTTACTCAAAAATCCATTAGGCCCAAGTTTTGCTGCGCCAGATGCTAGCTTTGCCCCATTATCGTGTTATCCCGGGCCCACCATTCGACGGACAGACGTCCGATTTCTGCTTTGTTTATAAAGTTTCCAAACAGTAGCTACGATGGCGTCCACTCCACCGGACGCAGACGTGAAACCACTGACTGCTGCCACTTGTTACTCAAAGTTATGAACCTCGGCTCCTGATTGATCTTGGGAAACACGTTGCCTACTTTTCACTCCGGACGATCCCTCTCTGACCTCTGATGGTCAAGATACCGAAATTAATGGAAGAGAAACATTGTGATCAACTTTGAACTTGTACTTACCAGCATTGATATTTGTGGTATGGTGATTGTTCCCTTGTACTCGTAATGTTGAAGTTCTTTTATCTGTTGAATTGGCATTTTTCAACTTTGACGTAAAAACGGGTGAAAAACCCGGGTTTGGTGAAAAACCCGTTTAAGGAGAGAAACCAGCGCTGTTTCAAACCCCGGTCGAGTCATTGATATGAACCCCCTGTGGGCTGGAGGTAGAATAAGCCCACCGTATCCCTGCGTGTCGTAGAAGGCGACTAAAAGGGAACCCAAGATCACGGTCTGCTAGTGTGCCAAGGATCTGCATGGCGGAGGGTTTTTAGTCCGTCTTGAACACTAGCAACCTCAACACTACGGTTTGCGAGTGCGCCTACGGTGTGTATGGCGGGCAGGTTTAACACCCGTCCACAAGCACTAGTCGGAAAGAGGTGAAGGGACATCCGGACAAACCGGGCCCGGGGTGGCTGCTTAGAGGATGTTTGGTGGTTTAAATCCCCTTTTGGGTTTGATTCCAATTTGCCCGTTCTGGCCACTGGGCTTTTGATCCTCATCCCCCAGCATGTTGGCCGTGTGCTGCAACCTAGTAATCCGTGAAGGCGGAGATCCTGGCTTTCGGGCTTTGGCTCCTTATTCCGGAGGACGGGTGGCCTGGGCGAGCCGGCCTAAGGTAATCGGCTATGACCTTTCGGGTCCTGTCGATGTGGGGAGGCGGCTTGTGCTGTATCCATCTGCATCACGGACCCGAATTGTTTGGGTTATCGACGGAGGTGGTGTGTACGGGTTCCTTGGTGGCCTCGCCTCTCGGCATGCTTAGGCTGCCACCTCTCGGAGATAGACGGCGGTGTTAGCTTCCTGGTGCAGGGCCCTGGATATGCAGCTTCCGGCCCTGCATCACCCGAGTGCCGCGCGGGGTTTATTTTTCTGGGCAGCACACCGCCGCGACTTCTTTTTTGCTTTCAATGGCACTTCTTTCCCCCCCCCCCTCCCCCGCAAAAATTTCTTCTCCGCAAAATTCTTCCCCTCGCACTAGCAAGCGCCAGAGGAGGGAACCTGAGATGGTTGGGCCTGGTGCCCAGTTACCAGACCTTAGTAAGAGTCGGGACCAAGTTCCGAAGTTCCTGGTGGTGACAGGCGAGGGCCGAGATGTTACGCAACTCGGTCCATTCGCTGTACACAAAGCTTTGAAAGGGATCTGTGGTTCTGATCCAAAGAGTGTCTCTCGGCTCCGTGCTGGGGGATACCTTGTGGAGGTTGCACACGATGGTCAGGCGAAGAGGCTTTTGAAAGTGAGTGCACTGGGGTCATGCCCAGTGCATGTCGAGCCGCATCGTACTTTGAACAGCAACAAGGGGGTCGTGACATGCTTCGATTTGAGGGGTCTCAGTGATGATGTCATCCTGGGCGAACTCAATTCACAGGGTGTTACGGTTGTGAGGCGTTTGAAACGGAAAGGCGAGAATGGTGCCCAGCCAACTGACACCTTTTTCCTGACCTTTGATACGCCAGTTGCACCGCAGCACATTACTGCTGGTTACGTGCGCTTGAAGGTCAGGAGTTACGTTCCGAATCCGATGCGGTGTTTCCGCTGTCAACGCTTCGGCCATACCAGCGGCTCATGTAAAGGTAGGCCTACCTGTGTTTCCTGTGGTCAGACAGCCCATGAAGGCGCTGACTGTGCTGGCCCGAAGCAGTGCGTCAACTGCGGTGGTCAGCACCAAGCCTCTTCACGGAACTGTCGTGTTTATGTTGAGGAACGTCGAGTGCAGGAACTAAAGGTGAAGGACGGGCTTTCCTACTCGGAAAGAAAGCCAAACTATCGGCGCCGGCTATAATACGTTCTTTTGCGCAGGTGTGCAGTGCGCCATTGCCTGACCCAGTTAGTGAGTCTGCTGATTTGGCAGATTTACGCACTGAGCTCAGGTCTTTGACAACGACGGTGGGCAAGCTTATAACTTTGTTGATCCATCTCTGCAGGGTCTTTTGGGTCCTTCAGACCCGGTCGCTGCCTTGCCGTCTACATCTGCCCAGTCTGCAAATGCTTCTGCTCCTGCTGCTGTTTCTGGTCCTGCTGCTGTTTCTGCTGCTGCATCTGTTCCCAGGCAGGTTAAGGCTTCAGCGAAGCCTCCGCCTGCCCGGAGTGAACCACAGAAAACGTTGAAGAAGAAGGCTCCTGCTGGTAAAGCCTCAACACCACCCGTGAGGACGTCGCCACCAGGAGAGAAGGTGAAACGGTCGTTGAACGGCCAGCTTGCTGAGGGGTCCGTTGTGTCTCCTCAACATCTTGATGATACTTTGCCCATGGAGCAGGGAGAGATTTCCTGTTCCAATTCTCTGGAACTTTTTCCTCCTTCCGAGGACAACTTCGTTCTGAACCTCACTCCATCTTTTGATTCGGGTGAGGATTCGGATGTTTTCGGATCGCCCAGAGGAGGAGTTGAGGAGAATGATTCAATCTTCAGCC
>JAHWFP010182278.1:21686-55292 GCA_023313725.1 Lithobius niger
GCAGATGTTTCAACAGCTGATAGTGAACATCATCAGGCCCTGGGGCGAAGTCATGCGACTTGGACAAAGCTGAAACAAATTCCTGCCTGGTGAACGGTAAATTGTACTCCTCTAGCCCGTCGGAGCGAAAGTCTAGAGAGTGAGCCTCTTCTCTACGCTTTATTCTGAGGAAACCAGGATCATAATGGTTATCACTCGAGACCCGCGCAAACGCAGACGCAAGACAGTCGGCGATATCCGGCACAGAAGAGATCACGGAATTCGCCACCTTCAGCTGTGAAACGGGGGAAGACACGTTCCTCCCCGAGATCTGGCGCACCTTCCGCCACACCTGCTGAGAAGGCGTGGAGCGCGTGATCGACGAAACATAAGCTGTCCACGAAGCACGTCTAGCCTCACGGATGACATACCTGGCACGGGCACGACAGCGCTTAAAGGCTACAAAGTTGTCAGTAGTTGGGATGACCGTAAATGCACGCAACGCTCGCCGGCGGGCCCGAATAGCCCGCCCGCAAGCAGGCGTCCACCACGGAACAGGAACCCGCCGTGGCTGTGTGGACGAACGCGGGATAGTAGCATGAGCAGCAGCAAGGACCACGTCAGCGAAATGAGTGGAAAGTTCATCCAGATCAGAAAAGTCCTCAACCGCATGCTGAAATACAGCAGCTTCAGCAAAGGCTGCCCATGCAGCACGTTTAAACGCCCACCGGGCTGGCCTGGAAGCCACAGAACCCCCTTGTGTCGTGGACAACACAACGGGGAGGTGATCGCTTCCATGCAGATCAGCAGTGACAGCCCAAGTGAAGTGAACTGGGACGGCAAGGGAACAAAAGGCTAAGTCCACCGCTGACCAATTGCCCGTGGCCAGGTTACAGTGTGTCATGGCTCCATCGTTCAGGATGCAAGCGGCCCCCCTGTGCATCCACTCCTCAAGGATCCTGCCCTTTTTCTCGTTTTTGGTCCTCCCCCCTGGGGGGGGGGGGGGAGATGAGGCTTAATGGCGCATCGACAGCTTGGTCATTAGCGCCAACCTCAGTCACAGTGCAGTGGTCCGGGTTGCCACTGCACCACACATTACAGAGATATTATTCAAACCCCTAATCTAAATCTTGTCATACATCTGTACCTCCTGCAAAAATTGAAAAACACCGGACAGGAGGACAGACTTATCGCCCAATTGACACACAATGTCATGCGGAAGATGGAAACGACGACGAAAACCATCAAGATGGCAACAATCAACAAGGAAGTGCCGGACCGTAAGTGGCCGCCGACACCAATAACATTCAGGAGGGTCAACCCCCCGCAAAAGGAAACAGTAAGTCGAGTGTGACCAATGCGCAAACGGGCTAACACCACCTCCTCACGGCGACTGCAGCGACACGCCGAGTGCCATTCCTCAACAGTGCCTTTAATGGCTCGTAATTTATTGCCGTCCTGTCCATCCCACGAGGCTTGACCTCAGACGCAGAGTTGGAAAAGCATCCGAGGGGACAAGGCTGAGATCCCTTCCGAGAGGGCCAGAAAGGGCCCCTTTTGCTGCAGAATCCGCTTGCTCATATCCACCTATCCCAACATGGCCCGGGATCCAGCAGAAAAGCACGGTTTTCCGCTGGCCAGGCAAGCGGGAAAGCTAAGCTTGGACACGTTGTGTCAAGGGGTTCCGAGGATTGTAATTCGCTAAGGACTCCAGGGCACTCATGGAATCGCTAAAGATAATGAAATGCGTGCCCTGAAGGCCAAGGATCCATTCCACCGCCAAAGCGAGAGCCAAAAGCTCTGCAGAAAACACAGAATAGCCTGATGGAAGGCGATGGGCAACCGTCACTCCCTTACAAACACAAGCACAAGCCACGCCAGCGTCTGACTTCGACCCATCAGTAAACAGCCGCTGATAACCGGCGTACTGAGAACACAGCCGCCGGATCTCCCGTAAATACCTTGCTGGTAGAGTGGAACCCTTCGGGAGGGACGCCAAAGCGAAAATGAAAATGACACTCGGGACAAGCCAAGGGGCCACTGGCATCCCCCCAAGCCTCAAGACGGTGGGCATTTCAAAGGCTATCTCCTGACAGGACTGCTGGAGCCTATCGCGGAAATCACCCTTACCCACCCTGCGTCTATCAACTCGCAAGTCTGGCCCAAAAACCATGGACCAAGCAGGACTGGATTTCACAGCACGTAAACGCACAGCATACTGAATGGCCAGCTTCCGCCGACGAATGGCCAAAGGTGGCTCCGAGGCCTCAGCATAGAGGCTGACCAATGGAGAAGTTCGAAATGCCCCAGTCGCCACACGCAGGCCACTGTGATGCACAGTGTCCAACACCTGGAGAGTCGAGTCACTAGCCGAACCATACACCATGCACGCATAATCAAGTTTGCTGCGGACAAGGGCTCTGTAGAGGCGCAGCATGGCAGTGCGATCGGCACCCCATGAAGTGCCCGACAGAACCCGCAAGATGTTAAGTGCCCGCAAAGACTTGTCTTTAAGTTGGCGCAAGTGTGGAAGCCAAGATAACCTGGAATCGAACACCAGACCCAGGAAACGCGCCTGTGGGACAACAGGAATCTGCGCCTGCCCCAAGTACAGGCAAGGACATGGGTGCAGTGTTCGTTGGTGGCAAAAGTGAATGCACACAGTCTTGTCCGGAGAAAACCGGAAACCGGAACCCACTGGACGTGGTGGCTGTTAAAGTCGCCCAGCAGGAGAAACGGGGCAGGAAGCTGGCGAACCAGGTCCTCCAGGTCACCAACCCCAAAGACCTCATCCGGCGGTAAATAAACCGAACAGACAGTAATATCGAATTGAAAAGAAACTCGAACTGCTACCGCCTGAAATCTAGTGTGCAGAAGCACACTGGCATGCGGCTGAGAGTGTTGAACCAGCACTGCAACGCCACCACGTGCACGTGGCACAGGGTCTGCATCCAGACGGTAGGCAGAGTAACCCCTAACAACCGGATTATCCGACGCCTTAAAGCAAGTTTCCTGAAGGCAGCAGCACAGAGGTCGCCAATGCGACAAAAGCAGTCGCATCTCCTCTGGATGGGTCCGATAACTTTGGCAGTTCTACTGAACGATGGAATGCGCAGGCATTAGGACGGGCTTAAGACTGAACCATCCTCAACTCCTCCCCTGGGCAACCCGAAAACATCTGAATCCTCCACCGAATCAATAGTCGGAGTGAGGTCCAGAACGAAGTTGTCCTCGGAAGGAGGATAAAGCCCAGGAGAAGTGGAACAGGAAATATCTCCCTGCTCCATGGGTAAAGGAGGATCAAATTGTGGAGGGGACGCAATGGACCCCTCAGCAAGCTGGTCGTTCGACGACTGTTTCACCTTCTCTCCTGGTGGCAACTTCCTCACGGGTGGTGCTGAGGATGTACCAGCAGGAGCCTTCTTCGACACTTTCTGTGGTGCACTCCGGGCGAGAGGAGGCTTAACGACAGCCTTAACCTGCCTGGGAACAGTTACAGGAACAGGAACAGTAGCAGGCTGGGCAGATGTCGACGGCAAGGCATCAACCGGTTTCGAAGAACTCAAAAGACCCTGCAAAGATGGATGTTGCTGGGTCAACAAAGTAACAAGCATGCCTACCGTCCTCGTCAAAGACCTGAGCTCAGCGCGCAAATCCGCTAAATCAGCAGACTCACTAACTGGGCCAGGCAATGGCGCACTGCACACCTGTGCAAAAAATCTGGTCATCGGTGCTGCCGATAGTTTAGCTTTCTTCCGGGCTTCCGAGTAGGAAAGCCCGTCCTTCACCTTCAATTCCTGCACACGACGTTCCTCTAAATAAACACGGCAGTCCCGCGAAGAGGCCTGGTGCTGACCACCACAGTTGATGCACTGCTCTGGGCCAGCACAATCAGCGCCGTCATGGGCTGCCTGAGCACAGCTAACACAGGTAGGCTTACCTTTACACGAGCCGCTGGTGTGGCCGAAGCGTTGACAGCGGAAACACCGCATTGGATTCGGTACATAAGTCCTGACCTTCAACCGCAGGTAACCGGCAGTAATGTACTGCGGTGAAACTGGCGTATCAAAGGTCAGGAAATAGGTGTCAGTTGGCTAGGCACCATTCTCACCTTTCCGCGTCAAACGCTTCACAGCCGTAACGCCTTGTGACTTGAGTTCGTCCAGGATGATATCATCGCTAAGACCCCTCAAATCAAAGCATGTCACGACCCCCTTGCTGCTATTTACGGTACGATGCGGCTCCACACGCACCGGCATAACCCCAGTGCACCCGCCTTCAAAAGCCTCTTTGCCTGAGCCCCATCCGCAACCTCCACAAGGTATCCCCCAGCACGGAGCCGAGAGAGACTCTTCGGATCGGAACCACAGATCCCTTTGAGTGCTTTGTGGACAGCGAACGGACCGAGTTGTGTAACATCTTGGCCCTCGCCTGTCACCACCAAGAACTTCGGGACTTGGTCCCGACTCTTGCCACCAATGACCGGTAACTGGGCACCAGGCCCAACCATCTCAGGTTCCCTCCTCTGGCGCTTGCTAGTGCGGCGAGGAGGGGAAGAATTTTGGGGTGAAGAAATTTTTGCGGGGGAGGGGGGAGAAGAAGTTGCCATGGAGAGCAAAAAGAAGTCGCAGCGGTGCGCCCCCCAGAAAAGAAAAACCCCGCGCGGCACTCGGGTGATGCAGGGCCGGAAGCCACATATCCAGGGCCCTGTACCAGGAAGCTAACACCGCCGTCTATCTCGGTGAGGTGGCAGCCTAAGCATGCCGAGAGGCGAGGCCACCAAAGAAGCCGTACACACCACCTCCCTCGATAACCCAAACAGTTCGGGTCCGTGATGCAGATGGATACAGCACAAGCCGCCTCCCCACAACGACAGGACCCGAAAAGTCATAGCCGATTGACCTTAGGCCGGCTCGCCCAGGCCACCCGTCCTCCGGAATAAGGAGCCAAAGCCCGAAAGCCAGGATCTCCGCCTCCACGGATTACTAGGTTGCAGCACACGGCCAACATGCTGGGGGATGAGGATGAAAAGCCCAGTGGCCAGAATGGGCAAATCGGAATCAAACCCAAAAGGGGATTCAAACCGCCAAACATCCTCTAAGCAGCTACCCCGGGCCCGGTTTGTCTGGATGTCCCTTCACCTCTTTCGGACTAGTACTTGCGACGGGTGTTAAACCTGCCCGCCATACACACCGTAGGCGCACTCGGAAACCGTAGTATTGAGGTTGCTAGTGTTCAAGACGGACTAAAAACCCTCCGCCACGCAGACCCTTGGCACACTAGCAAATCGTGATCTTGGGTTCCCTTTTAGTCGCCTCCTACGACACGCAGAGGTACGGTGGGCTTATTCTACCCCCAGCCCACACGGCCCCGCTCAGGGTGGCGAGTGAAGAATGTAATTATGACTTGGTGTGGCGTTGGGAAGCCTTTTTAGAACAAATTTGGAGAGTGAATGAGATAGGTCTTACTGGACCCAATAAGCTTCAAAAATTCAAACCCAGACCTGGAAAAAGGCCCCGCCCCTTTTCCGACAGGCCGAGGGCCAAAAAATTAATGTTTGGTGGTAGTTCGTCGCAGTATTCCGTCATGATCAGATGTAAAGTTGGACGAGTTAGGCTTTAATTGTTTTTTGTTTGAGGGAAAAGTGAGTTTGGAAAGTATTTGTAATTCGGTCAGTTTCGGTAAAAGCTTGTAGTGAAGGTCAAAATTTTAGTTTCTGTGAAGAAAAGGGCTCGAGGCCGACCAGAGTTCCTTGGAAAATAGAGGTGAGTGGAGGCATGGTCGTGCGCATATTTGTGGAGGTGGTTATTTACAGAAGCCAGTGATATATATTGTTGATAGAATCAAAAATTGTGTTTTTGTGGATGGAGAGTGATGAGCTTTATGATTTGATTTTCGAAATAATTTTGGCTGCTTGTCTGTCTAAAAAAATTCTTTTGTATGTTTTAGTATTAATTAACCTAGGGATTTTCGGGGAAATATTGGCAATCAACCTAGGTGTTCTTATGGTTTTAGCAGCACTCTCTTTGATTTGGAATCATGAAAGGTGGTAATTCCTTCCGATTCCCTTTGTTGTGGGTTATGAGTTAACCGAGACATTTGGTTATTTTTGGCAAAGTTTTTGTAAAGTTTTTGATGGATTTTTTTTTTGGTAAAGTTTTAGTTAATTCCTTTGTGGATTGATACGTGGGACTGTATTGTTGATTGGTGAAAAGGAGGGCTACAGTATATAATTTTTTTTTGGCAATGTAAAGTAAGAAAACAATAAATCCAAACTCACTCCAAGTTTTTTTTTTGTCATGAATTCAGTACAGTAAATTTTAATTGTACTTTTTGGGGGATTAATGTAGGAAAAAATTCATAAGAAATCCACAGCATTTCTGTAAAGTGGATTGATTAGCGTTTTACGTATGGGTCCGACTTTTGAGTATAAAGTGTATTAGTAGAGTGATTAATTTGCAAAATATTACCATTCAGTTGACCCAACAAAATTTTTCTTTTCTCAACTAACTGACCCTCTACCCCCGGGGCCAAAGCTGGTTGACAATATGGCGAGCTCGGCTAGGATTTGGGATTTTTGTTTCCCATGTAACGTATAAGTAACATTTTATTGTTTAAATTTTGTGGCATGTGACAATTTTAAACAAACTTGTGTCCCGTGTGTGGAAAAAGGTTTTTTTTTTTTGGAACGGGAGTGAAGCAGCCCACAACGGCGCAATTGTCTTGAAGTGACAGTATCCATGCCCTCCACCCTATATATAGAGGAGTTAGCGAAGAATGTAGTAACATATTCTGGTGCGGAAAGTCTGGAGGGTTTCGTGACATTTTTCTCAGAATTGGCTGATTTTTTTCAGAGTGGTATATGTTGACGGACTGGCAGCAGTGCTTTGTTTGTAGATTTAGATTGCGGGGTGCAGCGAAAAGTTTTGTCGAGGGACACCCTCTTTTGAGAGTAACAAATCACATCAGGTTGTTCCCCGTGTAGTAGTCTGAAATCCCCCCCGAGAATAGTGGTTCCAGTGATGAGGGCATCTACTCTAGACGAATTGCTGGGGGAAATTCCTTTTTATTCGGGAGAACATGGTGCACCAAGGCCCTTCGTGACACTGCTCGATTTGAAAGTCGGTCTGAGGGGGAGCTGTGCTATTTCGCCTGCTTAAAACTCGAGGGCAGAGCTTACACTTTAGTATCGTTCCACCCTATGCACTGTGTTGTCAATGATTACCGAACCCTTATGGGGAGTTTGTTGAGAAAGTTTGTAGTGACGGTATAAACTGAGTGGGTTCGAGCCACAGAGGAATTGGGTTTAGAGGGTTGGGTAGGAGGACGGAAAGGACTTATGTGGGTTCCTGAGTGTCAACTTAGTAGGGCAGAGTTGGGTTTGGAGCCGTTTTCTTTTGGCAGCCCGAGTGGCTGGTTTGCGTCCCTCTTGGGTAAAGTCGAAATACGACAACAAAGTGGTAACATGTATTTGTTGTGACGCGGAGGTAGTCCGTAAGTTTTACCCAGTACATCGAGCTACTCAACACCCCCACGAGATATCAGCTGAAAAATATTGTGGCATCCCATTGTTTTTTGAAGAATTAGCAGAAAGGGATACTTACCTTTACGATCACTTGGAGGAATATTTCGTGGAAGGAGAATATCCTTGCTTTGCGTGTCGTGGCAACCTTGGGAGCTTCAACAAATATTTTTACCCTATTCCTTGTGACCATTGCAGTTCATTATGCTAATACGATGGTGCGAGTTGCCCTTTTTTGAGAGTGAGATAGAGTTGGACTGGAAACCCTTACACATGGATTTAGACAGCTGGGACGAGGAGGTGGAAGCACCCGCAGTCAATAATAATCTCGTTAATACTGATGATTGAATAGAAGATGAGGATTATTTGGTGGGCTTGGATGTTGAATTTGACCCATTTATCATAAATCCGGTAGGTGAGGGTGACGACGAGGAGTTGAATCACTGGAATTGGGAAGCCGAACACAATTTGTTAAACCGAGATAGTGATTACTGGTCGGACAGGTCTGGCGACAGCAATGCCTCTGGGTAGCGTAAGACGTCAACCACTTTGTCTGCATTGTTTCCTGCGATAGACACTTTGAGTCTTCAGGCTGGGGACCAAACCTGATAATATCCACCTGAGGGTGGCAGTACTTGAAGTACAACTTCCCTCTATCAGGTTTCATTTTTTGATGCTATCCCCTTTTTGACGGGACAGGAGGGGAAATCAACTTTTAAATCATTTTTTGATTCCATCCGTTTGTGGCTAGGATGACAGTGTACATACAGATTTCGGTGGGGAAGTCCAAATTGAGGGGTGTTGCTGCACTTGCCTTAATGAATTCGTTTATCGTCAGATACAGTTCGACATTGACAATTTTTGAGTTTTCCTTGAGGCAGGTTTTGCTGCGTTACAGGCAAACTGGCTGGCCCATGAATCATCGTAATATTTTGTGATTGGTGATGGTACATTTTATTTTTGAAATGCATCTTCAGATTCTTTTCTACAACGTACATCTTGCAGCGGATCAAATAGATACATATAAATCTGTGTCGTCCATTGAAGGGAGTGGTGGGGAGGAGGTTCTTAGAATTTTCTTTTTCCGCATTCGTGCAGCCGGGAGACGCTTGGGGTGAGAGAGGACAGCAGGTATTGGTAGCTAAATCGAAATTGAGAGATGCCGCTGCAGTAGCATTGATGAATTCGGATGCTTTTAGGTATAGTGCAACCTTGCGTTTTCTTGAGTTTTCTTTGAGACAAGCCTTGACCCGTATTACAGTGGAAAATTAGACACGAGAGCTAAAATAAAGTTTTTTCTTTTTCCCTTATTATGAAACCCTCTTCTGTAGAGGACCTGTTGACAGAAAAACCCTTTTATTCTGGTGAGAAAGGAGTGAGGGAGTTAAGGGATTTTTATAGGGAATTGAATCACACAGCTCATTTTGCGGAATCAGGCTGGTGGGACGGGCCTTTAGATTTGCTTGTGACTCACCACATTTGTGGTATACTACATCCCCAAGTATCCTTTTGGATGCACCGTGGAAGGACTTCGCAACCTTTGATGGCTAGAGGTTGCCAGAGGAAACCGTCCTCTTGTGTTGTGGCCGCGATTATTCGGGCCCTCCCTACCTATATTGGGTAGGGCAATGAAGTAAGTTTTAGCACTTTCTTTCGTGAGTTAGAGAAAGCTTTCGCATTATTTGATTGGTTGGATGCGCAAAGGTGTGCCATTTGTCGAGGTAAGCTGAGGGGTATGGCTGCTATTTATGTGCGCGACTCATATAGACTCATATATGTGTTGTGTTTTGTTTTGATGCCCCCCCCCCTCCTTTTACGTTGTCGTGAGTTGGAATGGATCAAACTCCCGGCCGCAGTCAATTTTTGAGTTCACAGTTGGAGCAGGTACAATATGAGATGGTTTGGGTAAAACGACAATATGTTAAAACACCTGATAGTGAAAAGAACGAACAGTATTGGGTTACACACTGCAAAAACAACAAATCGGTTCGGAGATCTCGGGATAATAACCGTCATCTTAAAGACATCTTGGAGGAGAGAATAATACAGTTAACCTGGGAAAACTGTGAGTTGAGGGCTATGGTTAGGGCCTTTAGACAAAAGATTGAGGGAGCAAAACAAAATTTGGGGAATTTAGCTCAACCGTTGGGGAGTCCTCCCCCTCACCCGAGTCCCCCAAGTTTTGGCAGCCATGATAACTGTTCTGTCGAAAACTTCACAGTAGTACCTGTGGGTGGGCATTGGGTCCCCCATTTTTACTCAGAGAACCCATCTTTAACGCCTTTATTGAGTTTACGGCCAATTCTGAAAGTGAAATCGGTTATAAATAACTGATTTGAGTGACATAGGCTTAATCCTTAAACAAAAACAAAACCCCCATTGGGGGTTCAGTTGACAAATTTTATGCAAATGAGACAGGGAGATAAGGAAAACGCACGTCAGTATGCTATACGTGTGGAGAAAATGGGAAGAGAGATAGTGGGGTTGGCCAAGCCTGCTCAGGATTCCTTGGTGTTGGCACAATATATCAAAAGTTTAAAAAATAATATCAGGCATGCTGTAATTAGCAAAGATCCAAAAACTTTAAAAGACACCATACAGTATTCAGTCCTAGAAGAGGATGCCCTCCTTTTGATGAGTGATAAGCCCCACGGAGTCTCTGTGAAAATAGTAATAGGTGAAGCTGGGGAGGAGGAAAAAACTGGTATGAAGGGAACAAACGAAACCCTGGCAAGACTGGTGTTGGAACGGCTGGACAGGCTCCAGTCTGAGAATGCTAATGAATTGCCTGAAACAAATAAGACTGGGAGTTCTAAAACACAGTTAGAAGAGGTGATTGAGCGTTTGTCTCACTTGAATCAACCCCCTCCCCCGTCCCAGGTGTCTGTAACCTCATCCTATCCGGATCCAGAGCCATGTGAAAAGGTTTTGCAGATATTCGAGCAGTTGGAAAGGGAGGTGCTGGAAAAGTTTGATGAACAAACAAAACTAATGGACAAGAGAATGAGAGAAAAATGGGAGCCACCGCCCCCCAGAAGAAAATAGGAGGGAGTACCCCGCATGTACAGCGAGGTGGGAAATTATACTGACCCCCGCCTCCTAGGCGGCCCCTGAGCCAGTGCCGTAACTAACGGGAACTCAAGGGACTCAATGAGTCCCCTGACAAAATAAAGTGGGGCAAAAACGCAATAAAAAGTAGTGTGTGGGGGCAACAAATTCCTTGATCGTTCTCTTGTGGAGGGCAACAAATTAACGTGAAAGGAGACTAAAGATTTCATATTTCCTCACATTTACAATACCTTCCTACTTATATTACAAAGCAAACAAGTCCAACCGAAACCAAAAATGGGAAACCTGATGACTTATTAGTCCGGAATGGTTGCACGGATTTGCTGCCCCCCCCCCCCCTCCCCTCCTCTTGTCCCTTTCTGGACAACACCGTCTCTTCCCTCTGACTGTTTTCTCAGTAATCCGTCAACTTGCGTCAAGTTTCAAAACTGGACAGAGAGCGTTCGGGTTAGCAATGGATAAGAAGCTTGTCCAAGCAAGTGGTTCGAGCCATAGGAAAAAAAAAGAGGGAACGGGGTGAAGAAGAGGCGGGTTTAAGGAACACTTTAAAAAAATTTCTTGGGGCATCTGTGGCAGATGCAACTGACAAGAATGCTAGGTAGGAGCAATTTTTAAATGGATTTTTATATTTAAATTTTGAAACGAGCGTGCAAATCATAAAACTGCATGATTTTATATGTAGCAATTTAGAGTGCAGCTGGATGCCGGGGAAACTGGGTCACTATTAAGTGTAGCCTAAAATTTAACACTAATTTATTTTTTATTCAGTGTTTATGTATATACATATTTTCTTATTTAACTAGGCATTATTAAGTGACTAGCCATATCGTTTGCATCGCTTGCTCCATTGGCGTGGATCCATGCTTCATGTAATTTCTTTGATTTCAAGAGCATCACAAAATCGATGCCTGATTACTTCGACGCAAATTAATTGCAATTACTGGTCACAGTTCGTCTATCACATTCCTAAGCACGCCTGCATTTCATTTACATCATTAAAAAATCAAAACATACGATTTGTTCATTTACACGTTTGTTTTTTCTTCCTCCAGAAGTAAGCCCTTTTACTAATATAAGAGTAAATGAACGATTGCGAGAGCTTATTAAACCCATTGAAAAGGTTTATTTTACGTGGAAATTGCTCGCTTTGCTCGCTCAATCAACGCGCTTCCGTGCTTCAAAAGAGGAATTTAGCAGTCTTTTAAACCTATAGGTCTGCTTTTTTTTCGTGCATCAGTCACTTAAAGCAAAACTAATTTTAAGATTGATGTGTAGTATGATGCAAAATGTGTTGTCCTTATAAGTTTTATTTTTGACAACCAAGTTTTTACCTACATTCATACATTGAACTGCCACCTCAAAGTTCATAACATGTCAGCAATGGCTTTCCCGAAAACAAAATGAAAACAGCAATAGCATTGTTAGTCATTATATTCTTTTGTTTTTATTATTATTTTGGACAAAGTTTATTTTGGAAAGTCACAGTTTGTTCAAACATTGAACTTTCTATTTGATAAGTTTGCCTGAATGTTAATTTCTTTTATCCCAAGAGCATCACAAAATCAATGTATACTGTAGTCAAATATGCGAAAAACTGCTCATAACGTCCTAGTTTCTGTTGTCGTTTAGTTTCACTTTTCACGTTGAATTTTAAAACATTTACTTATTTAGGCATATTTAAGCAGTTATTTTTTTATTACTTATATATTCTTTATGAACCTTTGTGATTTAGCTAGGGCGATTGTATGGTAATAAATAAAGTTAAAGTTAATAATATTTTTTCATCTTTGGTAAGTAGTAAATATTGAAATCAATTAGCCTAGATCGTTTCGATTCAACTTTGAATGCCATATTGTGGAAAGCCGGGCCAAGAAATTATTTTAGGGTGTAGCTGGTCATTTTATGATCCCCCCCCCAACTCCCCCGGCTAAGTTCAGGGTTTTGTCTGAATCCACAGATGGGCAAAGGAGGGCCGTACGGGAAAGGTTTCCTTTCCTTCACAAAATGTTGCTTAATTGGTAGGAAAATTCAGAATGCCGTTTTATTTCTAGTCATCCTTCTTCTATTACCCTTCAGCACTCAGTGGCAAAACAGAAAACTATGGCAAAACAGAAATCTATTATTTAGCCATTATATTACCTAGTCGCCCTTTTCCTGTTTGCCCAGAGATGTCCACTAAATTTTTTTTACAACAAAACTATTTAAGAATTCTGTCAACTTTTTGTACTTCTGAAAGGTGAGCAACAACATTTTTCAAACCTTACTTATTTAGGGTTAGTTGAAATAATAAATATTATGATACTTATAAAAATTCATTTTTAAATTACAATTGATTTTGCATAGTAACTGCATTAACGAAACAAAATTTAGTCACAATATTGGGTTTTTACAAAACCTGTCATACTGAAGAATCACTAAGTAATACGCCCAAATTTTCCTGATAATATGTTGCAAATGTGCGCTCCGGAAGCCAGAAATTACTCTGGAATACTGTAAAATGCTTCAGCTTCCGGGGCTTCGCCCCGGACCCCACTGGGGGAGCTTGCAGCGCTCCCCCAGACCCCCTAGCTGAATTTGTTTGGTCCCTCCTAAACTTCTTATCTGCTAACGATGGACGGATGGAGGGGGAGGAGGGCAACCACATCTTGCGTCCCCTGTTGTTGCCACTTAGTTCGGCACTGCCCTGAGCCCCTGCTTCCTGTGTCAAAGGGAGGGACATGTCGCTGCATATTGTTCACAAAGACCCTCAAAGATGGGATATTTCCCACCACCAAAAATCCCGTAGCTCCAATCAATTGAAAGGCCAAAACTCGGGCTGGCGGCCCCCTATGGCCCTCAGACCCCCAGGCGGTCCATCCTCAGGACCCCCGCATCAAGTGAGAGCTGAGTATGGGTTCGAATCTGAGTCACACCAGGAAGAGGACCATTTAAACTATTGAGGCCCCAGGGAGAGGCGTCGGCAACCTTAGATAAGGCCGTAGATAAAGCCCGACTAGACACCCAGTATTTAAGCCAAACTACTACGTATGAAGATTCGGGAGGCCTTTATCCCCGGAGTTCCCTCCCTATAGTGATGTATGACAAGATTTAGATTAGGGGTTTGAATAATATCTCTGTAATGTGTGGTGCAGTGGCAACCCGGACCACTGCACTGTGACTGAGGTTGGCGCTAATGACCAAGCTGTCGACGCGCCATTAAGCCTCACCCCCCCCCCCCCCCCTATAGTGATAGGCTATATGTATGGAGTGGAAGTACGCGTGGCTCGAGCATTAACATTCTTTCACGTGCCATGTTGACACGACTGCAGCAAATCCCAGGATCTGACATCCAAAAGCAGCCTACAAAAATCCAGGCTAGAACTGTTTCAAATGTTGTCTATCCATTAGATGGTAAATATATGGTCACAACTAAACTTGACACAACTGTCATTGATCTCCCCTTTTTTGTTCCAAGGGGAGTGCTGGCAGAAAATCACGATGCTATACTTGGCATAGCAGCCATGCACACTTTGGGCATTATTTTTAATGTACCACGAAATGAATTATATAGCACCCGTTTTGATATTACTTTGAAGCTAGTAGATCCTCAGGGTCAAATATCGGAAATTATATCTGATGTTGTAGTAAATGATGTTGGAATAAACTGTATTAAAGTGCTTCTGAATGAAACCTTAGAATGGAGCCCCATACAAGTTGTGTGGCCAAGTTAGAGATTCAGAATGTAAATAAAGCAGCTGATTATCTCATAGAGAATCTGCCCCATTCGTCCATCCCTGTTAAGCTGACAGAGTCATTGGTGAGAGTTAAGGAAAATCAGTTGACAGAGGTAGTGGTGACAAATTGTACGGCCGAATCAATTGAATTAAAAGCCGGTGTTAATGTGGGCCAGGCATGCACAGCAGATCAGTTGCAGCCTGCTGCTTTGCCCGTAGAGGCAGAAAGAGCCCGACAAAAGAGGTTGAATAGACCTCTAGACTTAACCCTGTTCAAATTAGACCATCTCGAAGGAGCAAAAGAGAAAAAGTAGAAAATCTATTAAAAAAAACTTAATAATAATAGCCGCTTTTGCTCGTGATTTGAGCGAAATAGGATACACCGACATAGCTGAAATGAGAATACCTTTAACTGATCCTGAGCCAGTATTCCGTCGCCCTTATGCTGTTCCTGAGGCACTTGAGGCCACTTCCCCCCTCCCCAGTCAGCACACACTGTTCCCTCACTTAAACATTGCTTGCTCTTGAATTATCTTACCAGCGCTCTTGAATTATCTTACCAGCCTACCCTACGCACTAGTACGTACTTTGACTAAGTTTGTCATTTTCTGCCTAATTTAAACTTATTTTCTGCCCCATTTAAGCTTATCCCAGACGCCTTCTTCTCCCCCGACAGTAACTCAGGACTCTCAGACGCCTTCTTCACCTTTTCAAAGAAAAGTGAGGACAAACCACTCCGAATTTGGATTATTTCTCCAATTCTACTCCCCAGCTCTTGTCAGTAACCGTAATAAAAAATTTCGCTGTGCGTCCTCCACTCGAGCCAAGGAAAAGAATCGTGAAACGCGTTACGGTGCCGGAGTTTGACCCCTGCAGGATACCTGTAAAACGACGCGGTTCTGATTTTCCGTAATGACTTCCAGTAACTTCCACAAACCAGATCCAAGAAATACTCATAATCGGGCATCCTGGATTATTTGTGCAAGTTAAGTATTTCAAAAAAGAACTATACATCTGCGTAAGGTCTACAGCTTCACCTAGGTATAATTGAGGTGGCTTCTTTCTCTGTTGGACTTGCCTGCATTATGACGAATGAGAACCCGAGAATGCTCACACTCGCAGATGACGCAATCGATTAGGAAATTAAGAATCCCCCTCCTCCCACGAGAATCAATCTAACTATGGAGGGAAAATTGCTCATCCGACGAGCTACCTGCAACATATTACAGAGGACGTGTTGATGCACCGTCATGAGCTCTTCACTAACAAGTTAGTTTGTATCAGCAGATACTACAGTGACAATAACAGTGTCCAGGTCAGTTTGCTTCAATTTCAGCCCTCGGGCCATTCCGAACTTTTAACACCACTGGAGGGGATTCATCTGTCTCTCTCTATAGAATCCTGACAAAAATTACATAAAGAATCTGCCGAGATCAATGAGAGAATTGCAGGTTGTGATAGTAAAAAGTAATAGTATCTTATCATAAACAAAAGCCTTTCATGGTTTCTTTATTATTCGACTATAATATATAATCTTCAACAGAAGAGAAGTAATTTTTATTGATTAGAAAACCAACAGCCACATGCGAAAGAAAGAGAAACCCTTTACCCTCGTTTAAACACAACTTTCTTGTAAGATAATGTATTACTCAACAGGTGATTTATAGTCGTAGGATTTTGTGAAAAAAGAGGGAAGGAAAGCCCTTTCGATTATTTATCTTTGCAAAAGGGATAACAACTCTGTGGGTGAGATGACCCTTAAGAGAAGAGCTTCTAAACCTCACGATCAACTACATCGAAATTATTCTAACAGTAGTCCTGCGTAAAATCATTGATGCTTCGGATGCTGAGCAGTCAGAAAGAAGGAGAGAAAGCGAGGCCGCTACACATTACAACGGCTGGTGTGCCAACAAGTTGAGAAGATTGATTACTAGCGAGCCTTACGAAACGGAATAATGCAAGAGGTCGGATGTTGACAAGAAACACCAAAAGAGAAGAAAGAGATAATTGGGAGAAAGGAAGAGGGTGTGAAAGTTGTACCAATGTAGGCTAAAATAGAAACGATGATGTGCAAGAAGAAAAAAATGATGCGTGGGAGCAGAACAACACCAGCACAAGAAGAAATAGGTGAATACATCTTTTCGGTGGTTCTTAACCGTACCACCTAATTTTTTTTACCGCCTAATTTTTTCCTAATTTTTACCATTACATAATAATTTTTTTGAGGGTTGCTAAAATTGGGTATGTTTTCGATGTAACAAAATCCTACTTTCGTACTTTTTTACTAAAAATCTAGAAATGAAATCCAGTTTCAAGGTAGCTTCTATTTTCAATGATGTTTGCATTTATTAATTTTACATGTCTTACGTCAAAGAAAAATGATCGCAGAAATTAACGGGGCTCTTAGCCGTATACGTTGGGGACCATAATTTTTTTTTATTTCTTTTTCTTCAGCCGTCCAGATGTTACAGCAACGTCCGTTAAGACTGACTTGAAATAGAAGCTAGCCTACGATCGGAAGTCTATTAATAGACAAGATGTCATGTTACCCCTATGCTTTATAGAATGAGATGAAAAGGGACCAAGGTGAAGACTAACTGCACTCTCAGATCCATTTGGCGTTAGAAACAATTCATTATATTATCATGACAGCAGCCAGGGAGGATAATCTGTGGATGATCCTTCCGAAATGGAGATTGGGAAGAATTGCACAAAAAGAAGCCGACTTAAGGGCGAATAAAGTTCAAGGGAAAAAACCCCGAAACGAGAGAATTTAATCTTGGTGAATGCTGGAGCGATTTGGAGGTGTTTGAATCGTTGAAGTTGGAGATGCAAAAAAGAAGAAGAGGAGAAGATTGCATCAAGAATAACAAGTAAGAAGTAGACATACAGTTTTTTCGGCAAACAAAATCACCGATGACGAAGACATCAATATTTTTTTGGCGGTTTCACAGTGAACCGCCACAATTTTTTCCTGGATGCTACGAAAGAGATCAATTGACCTTTTTTCTTCGCAAATCCATGAAGCTGTGAAAAATAAAAGATATATTTTGGGGATTTTGTTAAAGTTTGGTAAGTTTTCACTTTAACAAAATACATGCCATACCTCATATTTTTTTATATCCATGGCTTAAAAACATAATGTGTATAGGTGTAGGTTCAAAATTATTAAGGGATTTGCCGATTAGATTAGAATCACTGAAAACAAACTTTTAGAGTTTGCAGAGTAAAAAAAAATATCAACAGTAACTATGTGATTTATTCCAGGTTTCTATTTAGCATCGTAGGTTTGAAAATTATTATTATTAAGGGATTTGACACTTAGAATCACCGAAAACAAACTATTAGATTTTCCAGGGTTAAAATCATTGGACCGTTTTCTATAAAATTTTGAAAGTTAATATCAATCCTTCTATTTTTTCGAGAAAAAAAATTTTTATATTTTATATTTATATTTATTTTATATTTTATTTTAAATATATTTTTTTTAACTTTGCTATAAAACAAGAGTTAGAGCACTAAAACAAACTTTTAGCGTTCTGGGGGTTAAAAAATATCAAAAAATGAGTTAAAAATCATGTTTGCAAAAAATACAAAAACAAACTTCCAATCCTAACTTGATTACATTTTTCTAATAGGTTATATATGTATTCTAAAACTACTTAACTATGGAAATGGTTAAATACGTCCTTGTAGGCTAACTTATTTTTCTACATGGGTATACACATTCATATGAATTAATTGAAAGAACCTTTATTTTAAATTGTTCGTCTTTCAATATTTTATATTACTAATTGCTTATGCACTGTTTATCTGTTCTTAAAGTTCATTTTGCTTCTTTCTTGATTGCTTATATTGATGTTTCAATTTTGGATACTTCATTTCTCTTTTCCATGAATGGGCTTTGTTTTTATCAGTCTCACTTAACTCATGAGATCGCCTTCATAGTTCCCTTGTGTACTATTGTGATTCCACATTGAACAAAACATTTTTTGTCCATCGGGTTTTATTCTTGAACTTTAGAATTTATCTGTTGGATGAATTGACATTCCTTGAGATTGTGTGTGTGTGCGTGTGCGTGTCCCCTAGGGTACTATTCTCTAATTAAAGAAAAGATCGTAACACAGCCCCCAATGCAAGCCAGATGATCTCTTTGAGAAAAGGGTGGAGCACCGAGAATAGTCATCTGGTAGGGTAGCAGGGAAAAACGAATGTAAAGCACACAGTGTTAGTGGAGAGACACACACACACACACACCTCGTGATAGACAACAAACAGACCTGAAGCTAATCTCTGATAGAACAACACTCCCAAATATGAAGATCAACCGTGTGATAATCCTGGCCATCCTTCTGATGAACCGAGCGGAGAGGCCAAAAGGTGAAGTGATGTTGGTGGGCACTACCGTCGCGCTGCTGAACAACGGGTGTGGCACCTACGTGTGTGCAGGCAATTTCTGTGCACAAGGAATGGTGGGGGAGCTGGAGAACCTGATGTCCACCCTGTGGCATGACGATGAGAAATACTTTCCGTTTTGTGATCTGGAAGAGCGGCGAGTGCCTCATCTGTCATATCAGAAAGGCAGAAAGTTCTTTGAGGTGGGTGAGGACCTGGATTCAGTGTTTAAGTGCCCCTCTTCGGAAAAACGCAGCATCCGACAGTGGATAGCAGAACTGCAAAGAGCCATTGAGGCACGAGATGTGATCGCTAGTGTTCGTGTCGGACGCTACGTGAGAAATCGTGCCCCTTCGGTGGTGTCGTTTCATGGAATAAGCCTTGCAACTCTTCGCAATGGTCGAAACACATTGACGTGTGCTGACAAAATGATTTACCACGGGGGCCCGACATTCGTAGCGACTGCGTGGTGCACTGGCAGAGAATGTCGTATTCCGGCAGAGTCCTATGTAAGCGGTACATAACTCTGCCCCTTCGTGACAACGCCTCCGATGTTTGTCAATGTCATGTTCGTCACCATAGTGTTGCCTTGATCCGCCGTCACCTCCAGGCTGGAATTGACGGCCGTCTCCATCGATGGAACCATTTGCATGGCATGTAATCCTGGCCAGTAGTGGTCACCTGAAACACACTCCATCGCCTCCATGAAAAGAACATGCCATGATGACACTCAGAGAGAGAACTGTACTCTTAACAAGGGAGCAATAACAGCAAAAATCATATGTGCATGTAATAACCTCTATTATTTAACAATTGTTAAAGGGAGAGGGGGGGGGGGGAAGAAAAAATATAGTGTACTGAGTCATCCCTCCTTTCCTCAAATAATTATATGTAATACAAGAAAGGAAAGAAAATGGTCACTGTACTGCTATATGAAGGAAGTGACCGTACTACGGAATGGTTAAAATCATTATGTAAATCGATATGGGGTTTTACCGCAATATAAACCTTATTTCAAAGTTGATGATTTTGTCTTGCATGCTGTGACGCACGCACTATAAAGAAATCTGATGACTAAAAAGATGACAATTATAATTATCCCGTATATCAAAAGTTAAGAAAAATCCATCCAAGAAAAGGGTGAGAAACCAGCCCAAAATTTAGCCCAAGAATTAAAATATAGGGTAGGGGAGTCTAAAGAATTCATCCCCGGGACGGATACATCTATATCTGGGTCGTCTAGACAAAATTTGACTGGAACACAAGATTGCGAATACTTGCTAAGTAAGCATATTTTCTCATTATAGCATCTCTTTGAAGATTTAAAAGAAATCAATATATCATTAAAAGTGTTTGAGAGTTGTACTGCACGAGTGCTAACTTCGATCTCGTTAAACACAACAGATGCTGCGCCCGGCAAACATGTCGCTCTAGCTCTCAGTTTAAGTGATGCGAGCGTCCTGCATGTATAACAACCTTGGGTGTCTAAAACAGAATCAATTTCGGGACATATCATGTGGTGTTCCACACTAATCTCAAAGTCTTCTAAAGTCAAATGAACAATTAAAGAGGCGCTCGTTAAGAGGTGTGATCTCAATGTGCCATCATTCCTTAAAAAAAGCTTATGATTATTAAGCACCAAAGGGAGTCTTTCGTCCGTACGTTTCGTCAACAAAGACAAGTACGAGTCTTGCTTATCACATCGTACGTGATCTTCGACAGGTTGGCAGGTAACTAATGAAGTGTCAAAAGACAAATTTCTTTGATTGACAAACATGCCTTGCACATCACCTATTGTATTGTATTTGGGTCTGCCTCTTTCACTTGTTGCTGCTAAATTAGCTTCATTCGGTTGACCTACTCGTGTGATCAGCTGTTGTGTAATGATGTCCATTGGTTGATCAAGATTTTTGTCTCCAAGTATTCCAAGTACATAATTTTATGCTTTCGAAATGTTCTAATTTAAAGTTGAGTGTTTAAATCGTTGTCAGGTTCTGTTTAGCATTTTTTTTTTACTTTTACTATGCTGCTAACGATTATGTGCAATGTGAGTCACCACTGTTACTTGCCCAATAAAAATGGGTTGACATGTTCCTAACGTTTGTAAAACTTTATTGTAAAACTTCATTAGAAGCAAATATTTGAAATTAAAATGCCTCCCCAAATGTCAAACCATAAAAGGTACCCATTGGGGTTAAATGTGAACTGAATGCAAAATTCATACATATTGGCTGCATAAATTATTTTATCTGAGCGGAAGTAGCTAGTAATATGTCATACGTAAGTAGCATGAAGTCAACGATGTTAAAGAGTCTCTTATAGAACAGGATTCGTATAGGATTCTATAGGATATCATATAGAATTCGCTTGTTCTCAGCTCTAAAACTGGTACCGTGCACTTTTTGCAATTGGTAATTAAAATATGTCGCATGTTAGTTTCAATAGGATTAATCCAAACTTCAAATTTAGTTCAGTGTATTTGTAGTCAGTTCCACCATGCTTACTCCAAACTTCCAATTTCATGTAATAAAATGGTTTTTCAAAACTCGCATCCAAACTTTAAGGCATATAGACATGTATTTAAACATAAATCTATAGTGTGATTCGTCGTCACCTGTTCAATCTGGACACAAATAGCCTACTGCAAGAACGAAGCACATATTACCACATACTAATTCATGAAACATCCATTGCACTGGTGTGTGATGCAATTGAATTTCAAAGACTTCGCCTCAATTTATGCATGTTCTAGGTGTTCAACCTATCTTGCTTCTAAATGACCAGTCAAATCTCTAAAATGAGCAAAAAAACCAGTTTCATAGAGCCAATAGTGTAACCTGTAGAGAGCACTGTGTAAAAATCTCTTTAACGATATGCCAACAGTATAGTTTTATGATTCCAACTGGGGTTCAGATTTCCGATCTGATCCAAACGTTTTAGTAAATTTCTGTATGCATGTTTACCAGATCATGTAAATATTAAAATTTTTAAATTGAAATTTGGCATATTTTTATTCTTATGGCTAACCTTCATCCAGTCACCATACAGGCAAATCTTTGTTATATCCGGATTCTTTCGATCCGAATATAACGAAAAGATTTGTTATTCAAAAAAACACTAGTCACTTTTATTGATGCTGACCTTTAAAATACAAGCTATTATTGTATATACTAGCCAAATGTGATAATGTAACACATTAGGCTAGGCCTATGATGATTACCGATCTTCAAAATAGCCTACAAGTATTATCGTATACTGTGCGTACATTAGCCAACTGCGATAATGTATGCAACACATTAAGCCTGTTAAAGAACACACGTTCTGTAGAGATTAAATGATATTTTAGGCATACACTGTAAATTTGTGGCATTTAGGGAAAAAAACACTCTAGGCCTATGAAGATTAAAGACCTTCAAAATTGTACGTACATTTGTGAACTGCTATAATGTATGCAATTCATTACGCCTGTTTAACGATGAACACACGTTCTGTAAAGATTAAATGACACCTTAGACCTACACTGTAAATCTGTGTCATTCAGGAAACCAAACACTCTAGGCTTATGAAGATAACATGTAAGCTATTTTGAAGGTCACTAATCTTCATAGGACTACAGTATTTTGTTTCGTAAATGTATACGATAATGACTTGTAAGCTATGATAATGTATGCAACACATTAAGCTTGTTTAAAGAACACACGTTCTGTGACGATACCTTAGGCCTACACTGTAACTTTGTGGCATTTCAGTAATTTTTTTTTACGATGCAGCTTTCAAAGCTTGATTCAACATTGTAGATACGCCCTTAAAGTAGCTTCAGGATAGCTCAGGTGTGCTTGCACGTAGCTTCTTACTAAAGCAATTGCTTCAAAAGCATCAGGTGCTTTTACTTCTTTTGTCTGTTAGGGTCATCATCGTCCTAATCTTCGCGTTGAGTAGACCCAGTTGGCGGTAGGCCTACTGTCTCTTCTATTTCTTGGTCGGTTATTTCTGGGTGGTTTGCTCATTATTGTCAAATGAGATGAATTCGTCTGGTAGAAAGTCATCCGGATCTGACGGCAACTTGCTGATCAACTCGTGCACTTCAGCTACATCATCATTTTCAGACATATCTATGGGAACATCAGTTGGGATGCCAGCTTTAATGAAGCAATTAACGATAGTTTTTTGTGAGACACCACCCTCCTGTTAGCACGTTAACAGCTATGGCCAAGTCAATATTTGTGTCAATAGTAAGTTCCATATTGAACAGAACACGACCCAGCAAGAATCAGCGATACGCAGCTTTGAATGCACGAAAGATACCCTGATCCATGGTTGCAAGCGAGAGATTGTGTTGGGGGGGGGGGGGGGGGGGACAAACCACAGTTGTAGCTTCCAATCTCAAGTTTCACTTATGAGCATTGCAGTTGTCAATAAACAAAAGTTCTTTAATCATCTTTTGATCGAAATCCAACAGCCACGAGTTGAACACTTCGGTAGTGACTCAAGCATTTCTGTGCGAAAAATAATGGATGGTTCTAGTGTTTAAATTCCTAAAACATTGAGGCTTAGCTGCTTTGCCAAACACTACTGGCGTACACTCGTCAGTCCCATCAAAATTAGCACACAACAGCCTTGTGGTACGATCTTTTTTAACCAAACCCCCATGGCGTTTTTTTTTTAACGTTGTAGGTTCTACTTGGCAGCATCTTGTAAACCTAACCGGTTTCGTCGGAGTTGTAATGTCAGCTGGCTTGTACTCATTCAGCAAGTTGGGTAATTTTTCCGCCCATGTATCGCACACAGCATTGTTAACAGCAGAAGCTTCCCCACAAATTGCTTTACTGCCATTTGACACCGTAAAATATACATTGACGTAAAATACAGGCTAAACTTTCTACCTTTTCCTTCATTAGGGGCCCCCCCCCCCCTTACAGGACTATTCTTGTGACAGGGTTCGTTAAACCAAGTGAGCAGTGCATTTGCCACATCTTCAAAGACGACCGTCCGCAACATTTTTCGTTTCGAGTCCACAGTATTCGTACTATAAGCAGCAAACAACATCTTACGGTCCTTTATTATTGTTGATAAGGTGCTTGATGGGATACCCTATTTTTCTACAATCACGCCTTTCTTAGTCTTCCAACATCAACATCATTCGGGATTTTAATTTTTTGATCTAGCGATCGACATTTTTCGCGGTTGTGAACGGTTTTGTTTTGAAACCAACACACTCGATGCTTTGGCGTGGACGCGGAACTCATGCGCTATGTTTTACGCAGGTTTCCTTTTCATTTCCAGTCTGCGCTTTATCGCTGCGTGGAAGGTCTGGGTTGTTTCCATTTAATACACTCGTTTAATTTTGAACTTAGTGCGAAGCGCGTCAGGCTACTGACGTTCGCAAAGTAGGAAGTGCCATGAAAGGAAATAGAAACGAGTATCTGCTGCCGGTGCTCCAATCACTTTCTGCTGGGAATTTCTTCCGAACCCACTGCGCAAATCTGAAATTCGTTATAATTACTATACAAACATACTCTCGGAAACGCAAAATAGCTTCGTTATATCTGAGGTTGGCGCTAATGACCAAGCTGTCGACGCGCCATTAAGCCTCATCCCCCCCCCCCCATTGCACGCGAGATTACAGTAACGGATTTGTATATTGACAGTAACTGGAATTTTTATCACGTTCATTTAAGACGGGATTTCGTTTTAAGTGATGTCGTTATAGCCGGGACTTACTGTATTAGAAATTTTATTATTGTGAATGATACTAAATAATTCACACATAGCCAGCTAGATTTACAGGTCGAATGTAGTAACCACACATGTGGCCTACTCTTTTTCTTTTTGGTTTACCATATTGCTAGAATGGGTCTTCTCAAACTATATTGAAACAATTTAACACTATAATTAAGGTTACATTAATTTAAAAAAAATAGTAAAATTTCTTAGAACTCTTGAAATTACAAATACAAATACATGTTTACTACATTACATGTTAATATGTTTTGCTATACTGGACATTTGCATGTTAATTTTTAATTTTTTATCTTACGAGATTTACCCATGTTTTTTTATTTTTAGTTTTTTTTTAATACTTACTAGTAAAGGTTGTTTTTATTACAGTATCAGTACGTTAAATTTTTTTGAAATAACTTATTTTATTAGTGTCGCAACAAAAAAATCATTACAGACACCCCATACGCTACGGAAAATATGATGGTAGGCTAACATTCGTATTGATTTGGTTTGAATACTGCTACATGATACGACCTTGTTTTGGAATGGGGGCATACACATGCGTTACTGTTGTGGTCACCACCAAAAGCTACTCGCAGGTTAAAGGTTTAGGCCAGCAACACCACAGATGAAACAGAAAATTACCTTCAGAATATTTCGGTGATATTTCTTCCAACTTTTATTTTAAAAAAAATACCAGAGAAAGAAAAGAATGGGTTGTAACTGAAGTACAGGAAAGACAGTGGAAGCAGAAACAGGGTCTGCAAGAAAACTATCTACACAATAAGAACATGAGTGTTTCGTATGAAAAATTTGTTAAAACATAACTCGTCGAGTATTTCATAATGAATACTGTGAGACCTATACCTTCTATTGTTGATGATGGGCAAATATCGGCATCTGGCACCCCCAAGTTCATCCTCTTCTGGCACGCTGCCAGAATTTTCGGACGAAATAATGTGGTGATTGCCACGGTCAATTACCTGTTTGCCAATGCTCCGGGAGTGAAGATTCGGCAAGCGTATGAAACTGGCTTGCAGCACTACTTAGCCTTCCTCACCAATCACAGACTGGTTGGAAACCAAGACTTGCTCATGTGTCCGAGAATCTTTTAGTATACTTTGTCGTACACCGTTTTCATATACTTTGCTTGCAAGACAGTGCTATAAAACCTTTTCTTTGCAGCTGCAGATTTTTCTACATCAAGTGTGGTCTCCCGAACCCTTCGTGTAATACAACTGATTCTTTGTATCCTGGATTGGTCACCGTGCTACGTGCCGTGCAAATCCCCTGTGACTTCCCATTACTTTCAGATTGCTGCACATCTGGTGGTACTTATTAGACGTGGTTTCCTTACTCCACTTGCGGATTTTGTAATGGAAGCAGTATGCACTTCCTTTTTCGCCTTCTTCCAGTTGTGGGAAATTTACCGTGAATATATCTTTCGACCCAACTAGTCATTTAATAATCACATGTACAAAATTCATGGGAAACAGAATTGCTGTGCTGACCCTGCATGCTTCTTAGACAGGCCCATCTATCTATCTATTCATCTGTTTCATCTATCTCTTCTGCACAGCATTGCCTACTTACCCAGTGCGTACCTGTCAACGTATCTACTGCATCGCTACCACTGCTATGCTACAGTGGTAGCCAGGGACCTTTCATTCTACACTGACATATCATTGAAACCGGAATGTGATTCCGTGCCTAGCACAAAGAATGAATTGGAGCTTTGGGCATCACCACCCGTACAAGTGACTGTGAACGGTGACATCTTAGTCGAATACCCTCCTGTGGCTACATTATATGACAGCGCCCCAATCAAATTTGTAGTGAGGAGTTGCTGACTGCCTGTTAGACTTGAGTCGGTCTTTTTACAAGTACAATGTAGAGTAGTTCACATATTAGACTCTTGGAAATCAGCTGTGCTGTGACAAAGGACAAATTTCCTTTGAAAGCAATTGTATTTGAAAGTTTGTGGAGACGATACGAACACTCGTGTGGAAAACTTGGCGTGAGGTTTCAGATAATGTGGCTTATACCCGTTTAACCGAGAGGCAACTCTATCTCACCTTCCACAAGGAACTGAAGACGTGGCAAATATTAATGATGTAATGTCTGACGTTGTATGTGACATGTTATGGGTAGAGAGTCTGGCCATGCGTACTGTTGCCATCTTGCCTCTCCTGCCAATTGTGTGCAAGCGGAAGTTCCGGAAGCAGATGGATCAGGTCCCATGGCAAGGCTGGCTAGGAGTGGAAGGTGCCTGCAACAATAAGCCATTCTTCCAAAGACAGCTGTGATTTGTGACAAATGATAAACGTAACAATGACGCGTGTTGTAATCTTCAGAGGCTGACAGTTTGATAAAGGAACAACACTGTGATAGATGAATTAGAAAGCCCATCTGGATAGCTAGCTCTGTTGAATATTTAAAGACAACTGCCTTACACAACTTCATCAGTATGCTAGGTTATCTAAACGTAGCGTCAATGTGACGGTAACACCTCGATCAATCTATTAAATGTCTACCCGGTCACCAAGCACTGTTGAATTTTTTAGACAACTACACGTTTGCTTTAAGAAATATAAATGTTAGTCCCCGTTGTACTGACGTTTAGAGATATTTTAAGGTGGAAATCAAAAGACAACATTCATAGAAGCCAGGCCAATAGGGTGAAAATAAGTACAGCAAAACCTCTGTTATCCGAACCCCGATTATCCGAACATCCCGATTATCCAAACTGCCCTTGGCCAACAAAGCAGGCCAATCACGATCTTTTTTAGCAGCCAAGTGCGTGAGCTTGAGAAGAGAGCGCACGTGGATGCTAAAAATAACGCGCTCGTTGCATCTTCGTGCCCAAAGACGAATTTTTGTTGCCCTGGAAATTTGTTTTTTGTGGCAAAATAACATTGTTAAGATGGCTCCCAAACTAAAATACACTTTCTTGTCAATACAGGACAAATTAACAATCATCCAACGACTAAAAAAAGAAGAGACAGCAACAGCGTTGTAACAGGAATATGAAATTGGAAAATCTATCACCGATATAAAAAAGACGAGCAGACGATTTGATGGAGTTTGCCGTAAAAATGGACTGCACTGACGGGAACGTGCATCGAAAGTCAATGAAGCCTGCATCTGCCGATCAACTAGATATGGCCGTATACCAGTGGTTTATACAGAAGAGGAGTCAAGAAATTGTCATTGCTACTTCCCACAGATTAATATGTATTTGTCATATTGCGGTTTGTGAACTGTGATAGAGGCAATTAAGACTTTACTGTATGAAGGTTTCACTTTCATTCACCTCGCTATAATATGCACAATGTAGGTGTTGTACACCACAATTGTTTTAGAACCGTAGCATTATCCATGTCCGGTACTTGGCATTGTTATTCGACATGGCACTGTTGTAGTCCCTTTCCTCTTATCCCCATGCTACGTTCGTGCCAAAGCGGGCGTCGACGAGCCCCCATACTTCTTAGGGGGACAAGCGCCTTTTTGTGTTCCAACTGTTGCTCCGACCAAAAATGTATGTTCCGAACACATCTGAACTATTAGCAGTAATAATTATGTGTTACAAGGTGATTTCTATTAGCCACAGCGCAAAATACGTATCCTAACGAATGTTTTAGCAAACTGTACAGTGTACAATAGTTGCAACTCTAGTACGACATGCTTCAAATCTTCCTTAGATATCGTTTCCGTCGTAACGCTTCATTAACTTTTCCCCTTCTTCGTGATATGTAGGACTGTCACTGTTATTTCGAGTTCAATAAATCAGAAATGTCGTACCCCATACATCTTACGTTGTGTTAATTCCTGTACCGTTCCATGGCCTCTCACAGTGTACTTTCATTACCAGTAATGATTTATGTAGCTGAAGGAATAACTTCGTGTGCTTCGAAGGCAGTTATTAAAAACATGTTGCTCGCCCCTCTCGGGTAGCGAACTTAAGCTTAAACGATAGGGCTTGTGACAACATGTGAACTGTCGCGGAAACGCAGTAACAGTAAACAACATCTCACAGTTAATAGCACATAATAGCACAACAATTAGCTCATAAAATTAAAACGTTCATCGGCTTTCAAGGCAAGCAATGGATGGCTGCAGCAATTTCAAGTTCGACACGGAATTCGACAGCTTAGTATTCAAGGAGAATCGTTGTCTAGTGATGTTGAATCTGTTGAACCTTTTAAAATCAATTTAAACAGTTGATGGATAAACCTCAAATGAGCAAATATATAATTGCGATGGCACTGGGTTGTATGGAAGGCGTTACCAACAAAAACGTTAGCTAGCAAGAGGCTACAAACAATGTAAAGAGCGGTTTGCCTACAGCAATGCTAGTGGAACACATCATCTTCCTTTAACAGTGCTGAGAAAATCAAAAAATCCTAGGTGTTTTAAAAACATTGCAGCATCAGCTCTTCCTGTACAATACTGCGCCTAAAAAAATGCACGGATGGACACTTTTATTTTCACGAAGAGTTTCCACGACAAATTTGTGCCTGCAATTTCAAAACATTTGGACGAAATGGGTCTTCCACGTCGTGGTGTTTTGTTGTTGGATAATGCGCCAGCTCATCCCCACACCGTACCACTAAAATCGGACGACGGCAATATTTGTTGTTTGTGTCTGCCTGCAAACACGACAGTGCTAATCCGACCAATGGACCAAGGCGTGGTTGATTGCCTGAAGCGCTGATACCACCAAAAGTTGCTGCAAAAACTTTTATTTGCAGATGATTCCGAAGAAACAGTTATCCAGTTTTGGAAAAGTATTAACATTAAAGACGCCATTTATAGCATGTTAGCCGAAGCTTGGACCGAAATCCGATCTGAAACACTCCGTCGCAGGTGGCGCAAACTATTGCTCTTGCTGTCTGGTCACAAGGCTGCCGATGACGTCACTACCAATTACGCATACCGTCCCCCGACCTTGAAACTGGAGAAACGGAAGATGTAGCTGCTATCATCGATCTACTTGCGGCGCTTCCAGGCTGTAAATCAAGCAGCAACGACGTGCGAGAATGGCTGGCTACCGATGCAGCCTATCCAGGGTACCAGTTGCTTTCGGATGACGAAATTAACCTGCAAAATTAACGACGTAGAAACAACGAAGTTTTTGAAGACAGTGATGGGGACGACGAGGTGGAATCCATTGCTGGCCCCTTTAACTCTGAAGCATACAACATGCTTGAAAAGTGTTTACATTGGTATGAAAACCAACTAGAAGCCACTGGCACCAAAACACTTTTATTAAAATCGATGAGACTTGGCAGCACAGAAAAGACTAGACTATCAAAATTAAAACAAATGAAGTTGTCTGATTTTTTTAATTTGGACAACCAGTAGGTTAGATTTGCAAGATTTGATTCCTGAACAAGATTGATTTTTTTTTTACCGATCGTTCACTAGGCCTTTTTTTTATGTGAATTTACCTAATATTTCATTACTATTACCAAGAATTTATTCTTGTTATTGCAGTAATGTAATATTTTAAGCTTTTTTTTAAATTCCTTCATTCATTTGCAATCGTTAAATTAGAAGTAGAGGTTAAACAATACAGATTTTTTCCAGTGATTTCTCCCTTGCGACAGTATGGCTTGTTCATTATTAACATTAATTGGATTATCCGAATTTTCGATTATCCTAAATATCCTTGGTCCCTACTAGATTGGATAACCAAGATTTTACTGTGCAGTAATATTCAGTCGATTGGTTAATTACATGTGTTAGCTCCTCCTACGAGTTGAGCTTTAAAAATCATTCTTCCAATTTGCCGCATTATTTCCAAGACTCTTGGAGACATGGTGACATACAGCCCGCAGTCACCGATACGTGACACCGTACTAAAGAACTTCGTTTCTTTATTTTGGCTAAAATAAGGGTTACCTAGTGCGAATTGGAGAGGTGATGAGTGCAATACATCCGCCGGCAGACTTGTTTCCGTTGCCGGCATTATTGCCAATTCCTCCTTCGCCAACGCCCACGCCCGAGTTACAGATGTTGGATCACGAGGCCTATACGTTCTTGGCGGATTTGCAATGCCAGCAAAACGTGCTAGCTCCTGCTATGCCACGCCCGATAGTGTTGTCACCCCTCCACCACCTCCAAATTACCCCATCTACCTCCAGATACGAATGGTACAAAGAAATATTTATTATGCAAAAAGATAAACGCCTACGTTTTATCTGAAAGTACTTTTTTTTTTAATTTCTGTTTTTAGATACACGAATATTGCTCAGGATGATTCCGAACCCACTTGGCTCTAATATACGCTGAATTTGAGCAATTTATTCGCTTGTGAGTGACAGAGGGGCCTTTTTACGGTGTCCCTTCCTGTGAGGCCTTGTGTAAGCAGGAATGCCAAGAATTGGGCATACAAGCCTTCCAAGTAGCTCGACAGAAGCTGCCTAACCACCAACAACACCACCATCAACGATGTTGAAAAGCGAATATTTTTTATGTTGTGTGTTACTTTTTTCCCTTTTCTGGCCGTTTCTTTTTGTTAGGCTGAAATTGTGTTGTAAAAAATCTTTTAGACATGTTATTTTATTATGGTTTAATTTTTTATATTATTAACGTTTAAAACTTGCCATTTTTTCGGTTTAAACTTGCTACCAAAATTATTTTTTCCTAGGGAGGGTAATGGTACGCAGTCCAAAATTTACATCGTTTAACCGATTAGCAGTTTTAACGATCTTTAAAATTATGAGTAATGTGGGGATTTGATGTGACAAGCACTCGTTTGGTATTTTCAGCAGTTAGTAGTCACATAGATCTCAAGTCGTAGATGTGTACACGTCCACGTTTTGTATTGCTTGGGTGTGAAGCCAAGTACGCAATGCATATTCTGTGTTTTCCATTCATTTTTATTAACACATTTTTTTTTTACAAGTCTAGTCTGGAGTACCATCGTTAGGCTCATGGTAGTGAAAATATTCTGACCCAAAATTAAACCTGTTGTCCGAAATTTTTAGCTTACTAGAAGATCGATCTTGCTATTAGCCATGTCTTGCGACTAATAGCCCTTTTTCCTTTTTAATACGGAATTAAACATCTCTTCTATTCAGCTCGAAAGAGCCCTTAAGCCCAAATCCCGCCAGTGTCACGAAGTGCTTTACCACAAAAACACGTACCCATTTAAAATTTCTTATTTAGAGAGGAATTGCTGAACGATTACACAACTTGTACATATTTTTTGAATGAGAAAAATTGTATGAAAGACGTGTTTTAAAAGATTAGACATATAGACTACAAGTTTATTAGGAAATGAAAGTTGGCTTCGAAAACACCCATAGTTAGGTTATTGCTATAAAACATAGGAAACAAGTTAGGTACCACCGAACACTCCACTAACAATAGTAAATTTGCATGGAATGCCACAAACGGGGTGTACATACTACTGGTGTGATAGTGTGAGCATTCTATAATTTAAACAGTACTGGCGTCTTAAAAATTATTTACCATGCACGTTGACTGTTAAACAATACAACATTTTAAATTTTGTTTTTATTACTTGTGCAGGTTGGCAACCAAATTGGAATTATAGCTAGGTGCATTTCAAAATTTATTTACTGTAAATCATCTATTTGTAGCGCGGGGCTACTAGTTAAAAATCAAGGCATTTTGACTCTGCTACAATTAGATACCCGGCTACAACTAGAGACTAGCTACTACAAATTTAGAAAGGAAATTTACGGGATCAATACATATAGAACATGTGTCTGACATAAAAATGGTAAATAATATCACCGAATCCATTTACCATTATGCTTTAATAAACCTAAACATGGTAGCAACCATTAATAAATGAGTTGTTTTCAAAATCAAGCTATTTTGACCCAGCTACAATTAGAGACCGGCAACTACTAATTCAAGAATGGGAAAACATCCGGCTACAATTAGAGACCGGCTACAATTGAGGACCGGCCACAGATAGAGGATTTACGGTATGTTACAAAGAAGAATGTAGTGCATCAATATGAAAATGAGGCAACATTTGGCCGTTGTCTAAGGGGTTGGTTTGGAGACTGTGTCCCAAAAAAAAGAATATTTCTGAAAAAGTCCCTAGAGTAAAATGTACTGAAGCCTTCAATTTAAACTACTAACCAGTAAGACTGTCTTTTTTAAAAACATAGCAGGTGTTATTCAAAAGAGTTTTATTTATAGTTCTGTATGCATAACAGAAATGACAGAAATCATGCTCTAGAGGTAAAGAGCGGCATGGTGATTAACGGCACGGACTTTTAAGAAAGCGATTTTCACACCAGAGTTGAATTGTGTAAAGGTAAAGAAAGACAAGCTTTGTCAATGACGAGGAACATTTACGGCGAGAAAGTGTCACACGAGGGAGAGGTTCCCAACGTTTTACGGGCTTAAAACATGCAACCGCTGTTTGCCCTTCAACCGTCAGAGGCTAACTACATGCTGTGTAACTTGCTAGGATGTCGCGTTCTACAACGACTCTGAAGATGGAATCACGTTATCAAATGAACAAGATGTTATAGCTACTATGGATGCTATTTTTCCAAATGCGCCCATTAGGTTTACCTGAGACTGTTATTGATAAATTCGATGCAAACAAACAAAAATATTTTCGGGCACAGAAACAGGCAAAATATATGAGAGATGAGACTTTTTTTTATTGTTCATTCTTTAGTTTGACTTTGTAGTTTTACTTTCAGGCTGAAGGGGGAATGTCTTGCATAAATTTCTGCTGATTCAGTTTTATGAACTCTGAACTTGTTTTTTTTTTTTGGTATAGCCTACAGTCGTTATTTGTAATATTCAAGATACTCAAGATTAGCTTCATTGGAAAGTTGAAAAGGAACAACAAAAATTCCTTGATAAAATCAAAAATCAGTAAATATTTGACAATACTGTCGCAAAAATTTTTTTATTAACAATTGCCACTATTTAATAAAAAAGAACGGTACGAGTGCCACTATTTAATAAAAAAAAGAACGGTTGATGTCTGTTTTTTTTGGCAATATGAATGAGAAAAAATTGTCTCATTTGCATGGCCTAACTGGTTCATTTCATTTATTTAATTATTATTATTATTATAATTATTGAGTTGTCATCGGAACTACTGTTGAGGAGCATAGTATGTCATCGGAAGGTATACGTGAAAATACCTGAAATGTTAATTTTGAGAATTTACCTCAACTTGGGCAGAGTGAAAGCAGTTCC
>JAHWFP010182279.1:0-18303 GCA_023313725.1 Lithobius niger
TAAGTGCATAAAGGTGGCTTACTGAACTACGTTATTTCTAGTGTACGATTTTCGCTGTTGGCTAATTTCCAACATTCCTTAATATTATTTCCAGCGATTTATGTCTATTTATTGATGACTTAGTAACTCAGACAGAATGGGTGTACACGCTTACGCTTGTAGCAGGTTGTCTTGCTTGGAATCGCTGCCATGTTACCAAATCGGAAAAAAATGTCAACCTAAAGCAAAGTAGGAAACCCGCACCCCCATTATCATTGGATCATCTCATGGGTCTTTATAGGACGATTTCAGAGAGCTGTTCGTCAAAAACCGGGTAGTAAGGGTCTAATGCTTAGCAGCGTCTTACTGGCCAAATTTGACACCTAGACCCTTACAGTCAAAGCTTGTCCGTGTACCTTACAGGTTTTGACTTTTAGACCCTTACTTTTAACTTTTAACGATACGTTTTTGTTTATTAATATATATATTAGCTTTTGTTTAATATGCAGAAAAACGTATTATGACGTCATAAAAATGACCGCCATGCGATATACTAATCTGTGATATATCCGGAACGAATATATCACACTTATCCTGCGACGTATTGTTGGAAATAACATTTAATTTGCCAACAGAATTGCAAGGATAATGTATGCTGTAAGTGTCTTTTGTTTAATTTGAAGAAAAACAAAATCTACACGTAATTATTGCCATTTTCAGTTCTGCGTTTTGTTATCTATAATGTAGCTGCACACAATTGATAATATAGATCATAACACAGCCTTCAGTACATGGAACTCATTCCATGGAACAGGCATGTCTCATCTTTTACCCACCAGAAGGTGTGTTTGTGACAACCAGTCTCAACTTAGGACAATCAAAGAATAAATTAGAATAGACTTGCCCGAGTCCTCCACAAGTCTTCCTCATACGACTAAATGTTCATGTGGTGCACCGTTACCAATGGTCGAAGAAAAAACCATTGATAAACCCGTGGAAATGATGGACTGGTCAGAATCCACCAGAAGCAAGGCTGAACACGAAGGTAAAGTGTTATCCTGGGTAGCTTTCCATTACCGTCAAAACATCCATGAAGGTTTGAAATGTAAACGCAGATATATGCTCCCAATATATGATGTGAATTCCTCATCCATGGTTCGCCTTGCCATGAACATTATAATAAGTATTCTTAAGAAGATCAATCCATCACAGACACCAGTTTAAGGCCGATCAACCATCACAAAACTGCAGATAAAAATGGCTGTAATTTCAATGATTGGTTGTGAGTTAGCAGGTAGTGGCTAGAATGAAAACTTTGTTCAAGCCTTTGGTGCAACACCAGGAAAGGCAGACAGCATTCTGAAGTCATCGGCGGATCGCACGTAAAACAAAGTAGGTACGCACACAAGGTTAGCATCGCAGGCCATCATATTCTGCAGAATGAGGTTATCAGAATCAGGGTGGTGACTTGAGAGTTCAAGCAGCCGTTTAAAGGGAGGCAACAAAAATCGGCTGAATTGATATTCTGGGGTGGATGACAACTGCTGGTGTAACGTAGCCTCTATAGACTCTCAAGTGACTTTCCTGTGCACTACCGTGTGCCTGTGGAGGCCACTGCTCAAGTGACACATTGTTAACAATACGACACACCTTTAATAATTTACCGTTTCCAAAAGAACCACATATAAAGCGGCAATAATTATATCCCCGTTATCTTTTCCTTCACATTAAATAAAAACTAAATTATTTACGGGAAACATCGTTCAGACATTTCCTTTAGAAGATTAAATTTTCTTTCCAACGATAGGTCGCAAGAAAATATTGATCAATTAGTTCCGGAGATACACGAGATTTAGTATATTGCATGGTCGCCATTTTGAGGACGTCATAATGTGCTTTCCTTCAAATTACGTAGAAACTAGTAGATTTACAGAGTAAATTGTTCCGGCATTTCTTTTAGAAAATTAAATTACCTTTCAACGATAGCCCGCACGAAAAGATTGATCGATTAGTTCCGGAGATAATTGGGAATTAGTATACCGAACAGCAGTCATATTATGTTTTTCTTCAGATTAAACCAAAACTAACAGATTTATGGCTAATATTGTTCCGGCATTTCTTTTAGCAAATTAAATTATCTTTCCAACAATAGGTCGCACGATATGATTGATCAATTAGTTCCGGAGATATTAGAGATTTAGTACATCGTGTCGTGGCCATTTTGATGACGTCATCACGTCTATACGTGTCACTTCCGGGAGTGTCTCCCGGCGGATTTGTAAACTGCAACATGTGAGCAGCTTCCATGTACAATATGCAGCTTGTTGCCGGAACTGAAATGTTTTTGCACTAACAGCATGGACTATGTGGACCGTGCCTCACAGACTATTGTAAAAATCAATTCAATGAATGTGTTTGGGAAGAAGAACGTGACAGTCACTAATTGTAAATATGTCAAAATTGATAATTTTGTTAATTTTTGTAAAATATGGATAAATAAAATATTGTTTATAATTTAGACGTTATAAATGAAAACAGACCATAAAAACATAGGGGTAGTCACGGACTTTACTTTTATATGATGAAAACTCTAGGAGTTGGTGTTTGGTGGTTATTTTGGGCACATATTGAAAATTGGGCCTTTCCCGTGGTCAAACTTTGACGTGGTCAAAGTTTTACTTTGTTAATCAGCACACCTGATACTACCAAAAACTGTTGAGAAACCTTTTGTATCAATTTAACTATAGGAGTTAGGTATATGGCAGCAATCATGGATGCCATCTTGAAATTTGGCCGTTCCGGTTGTCAAACTTTGGTAAACTTTTAAGTATGTTATTCAGCACACCTGATATTACAAAAAACCGTTGAGAAACCTTCTGCAGCATTTTAACTTCACGAGTTTTGTATTTGGCCGCCATCTTGGACGCCATCTTGGAAATTGTGCCATTCCAGTGTTCAAACATTGGTAAAATTTTAGTATGTTATTCAGCACACCTGATAACACACAAAAAAAAACCGTTGAAAAACCTTTTGTAGCAATTTCACTACACTAGTTTTGTAT
Organism: Lithobius niger; assembly: GCA_023313725.1. Classification (NCBI taxonomy): domain Eukaryota; kingdom Metazoa; phylum Arthropoda; class Chilopoda; order Lithobiomorpha; family Lithobiidae; genus Lithobius; species Lithobius niger. The sequence goes on from JAHWFP010182279.1 coordinate 3,041, forward strand.
TTGGCCGCCATCTTGGACGCCATCTTGGAAATTGTGCCATTCCAGTGGTCAAACATTGGTAAACTTTTAGTATGTTATTCAGCACACCTGATAACACAACAAAAAAACCGTTGAAAAACCTTTTGTAGCAATTTCACTGCACTAGTTTTGTATTTGGCAGCCATCTTGGACGCCATCTTGAAAATTGGGCCATTCCAGTGGTCAAACATTGGTAAACTTTTAATATGTTATTCAGCACACCTGATATTACAAAAAATCGTTGAGAAACCTTTCGTAGCAATTTTTTGAGGGTCAAACCGTATTTTCAGCAGACTAGAAGCATCGAGTCCGTTCCTAAAAGACTGACGTGACGTCATTTTTGATGGACGTACCGTTATCGAATCAGACTGGTCGCGGATGGTCCGATTGATTTAAGAAAGTACTCATAAGCTTTATAATAGGAATTGGTCATTACTTTTCATCTGGAAGGGGGTGGAGGATCATGGATATTTTTAGACACTCTTGGGAGGGTCATACATTTTTGGGCTCCTTCAAGGGGCGGGCACACAAATAAATTGACCAAACAGGAGGAAAAAAGTCACTTTCGGACCTAAAAAATGACACACAGTCGAAATTTCCCAAAAAGGCCTCAGCTCCCCCCCCCCCCCCAGTCCCCGACCCAATGGTGTGAGTGTTTTTTATAGGGTTTTGAAGCTGTCGGTATCAGTATCAATACTAGCAGGAGGAAATTAATAAAGCATACGTAGTATGACTATGCTTTTTTTCATTTCCTCCTGGTACTGTCTAGTGCGTTCTTTTCAGCAAACCTTTTAGAAAAGCCTTGCCTGTCGTCCTGGTTCCTTGGCTTCTTCTGCCTTTTAGATGGTGACTATCTTAGGATTGTGATTATAAAAGCAAACTGTGCGTTCATCATACTTATTGTATCAGGAACATCGGTATTTTATAGAACATTTTTAACTCAACCTTGTCCTTTTATGAAGCAAACAGTCTGCATTAAAGACTGGCCTTGTGAGGATACAAGTTACACTAATCTGAGAAAGAAAGAAAAGACAACTGCCCCGACTGGGACTCGAACCCAGGACTTCCCACTTAATAGGCGGGCGCTCTAACCAATATGCTCCCGGGGCGGATTCTGGCTACAGGTTCCAGCCGAGCTAAGCTGCTATTCAGTCTTTCTCAGTGGTGACCTAGAGGTCACTGACATACATACAAGGAGGGAAAGCAATATTGCTTTTTGGTCTCCGCACTAGAAATAATGCAAACTATAAATAAAGAAGTAATCAGAAGGTAAAGGGTAAATGCAAACGTGCCTGCATTAAAAACTGGCCTTGTGAGGATACAGGATATGCTACTTAGCTACTGGTTATCTGAAGCATGAAATAAAAAAAAAACTTACACCATATTAGTAGGTTGTGACTATAACAATAACTGAAATGTAGGGATCGACGATTGCGATGGGTGCGTAAGCCTACTTTATGAACTATATTAAAGGTACACTCCGCCGGCCTTACTACAGCCACGCGCCGATCGCCACTTGCGAAGGTTACCATCGCACCGTTTCGCAAGACTCTGCGAAGTAATACAAGGCCAACTACGATAGTAGCTGCGTTCCTCGCAGCGAGTAACGCAGTTTCTATCTCAGTTGGCATTGGGCGTAGTAGACGCAACAGCATGAATGGAAAAATTGGGTCGGCGCAAACCGGAATGATTTTCGTTTTTTTAACACATCTCACTTTACAATTTTTTTGGGGGCTAGTATCTTATAATTTTTCTTCGCCGATCTTCTGCAATGAATAATTTTAATTTTTAACACGTTAGTCCTTAAGATTTTTTATGTCATGGTAATTATTAGCAAATGATTAAAAATTAGTACATGCACACAACACAGATGAAACGTCAAGGTTAGTGTAAGCGCGCAAGGGATCACTTAAGCGCCGGTGCACACGTGCGTATTTTGGACGCGCGGCGACGCTGCGGTGCCGCTGCGGTGACGCAGCCAGTCACTGCACACGTGCGTTTTATTAACGCGCGTTGACGCAACGGTGCCGCTTCGGTGACGTATGTGCGCGTTCGGTTCCCTAACCTCGTGTACAAAAAATTATAGTTTGAAACCAATGAGACGATATTGCTTTTTTCGCTACCTCGTGAACAAAAAATATATTTTAAAACCAATGCGACGAATTTTGGTACATTGATGTACTAATTTAAGACGTACCAGCGGAAAATGTTATACATCCTTTGCAGATTAACTAAAAAATTCGAATAAGTTCTTTAATTACTTTCCATTGAGTCTTCAATCATTTCTGCAGCAACATTATTTCTGCAACAATATTTCAGGATAGTTTTTTACTCCCCCAATAAACAATTCCATGTCTATTTCTTCGGAATTGGAGGCCATTTTCGGTAACGCTTTTGCGATAAACGACGGACGTGTGCACCGCTCAAGCCACCCAAGGTACTCAGAGACGCAATTGCGTTTTTTTTAACGCTGCGGTACCGCTGCGTTGACAGGGGGAATTGCGGTGCAAAACGACCGCACGAGCGGCGGGCGGTAACGTAACGTCGACGCAGGTACGTGTGCAGTACTCAACAGAATGGCACGTAAACCAAACCGCAAATGCGGTACCGCACATGTGCACCGGCGCTAAAGGTACTGCCTTATAAAAGCCACGCGCTGATCGCCATCTGCGCATATACAACCACCAAGGTCACGAGATAGTAGCTGCGTTCCTCGGAGCAAAGAACGTTGCCACTGTCTCAGTTTGCATTATGCCTAATAGATGAACCAGGAATGATTCTCGTATTTTAAAATCACAATTTATAATTTTCTAGGCTAGTGTCTTATAATTTTGCTTCGGCGATCTATTGGAATAATTAATTTTAATTTTTACCGCATTAGTCTTTTACATGTTTCATCTCATGGTAATTATTAGCAAATTAGTACATGCACGCACACACACACATGGTTATTGTAAGCGCGCAAAGGATCATATACGTGCGTCCCGCAGTAAACATAGTTAACAATTATTCAACCGAAAATCTCCTAGACGCCACATTTTAAAACGGATTTTTACCAAGGGGTTGACTGACGGTAAGTAAATAGACATTTGGGCCGTACTTGATGTGGAGGATCCAGAAAAATGGCGCTGGGAGGAATGTCCTTTTAATCGCAGAATGCTAATAAATATAGTTCCCAATATTCAACAGAAAATCTCGTAGACGCCACATTTAAAAACGAATTTTTAGCAATGGATTGGCTAACGCTAAGTAAATAGAACTTTGGGGCCGTAGTTGATGTGAGGATCGAGAAAAATGGCGCTGGGAGGAATGCACCTTTAATGCCTTTTCATTCATAGTCTTTGGTGGTTTTTTTCTCAGTTTGAGTGTCATGTTGTTGTATCTTAGAATGTGTGTCGTTTCCTTGTGTCGTAACTTGTAATCGACCTTCAACAGAACAACGGACGAATCATTTAAGTATTCGTTATTGCAACGTCACTATCATATCAAAGTTACTTGAAGTATTTATAAGGCCGTGTATCTCCGCCTCTCTGATTTACTGATGTACCGGATGTCGCCAGAGTAGTATCCGATACTTTCTAACTATTACCGATAGGAGATCCGTTCGTCACTTGAGAATATGAGTCATCTAAACGTATCCGTTTTCTGAGTCAGAGAGTTAATTCGAATCTTCTGATTCCGACATTGAGATGTTTTTTTTATTTTTTATTTATTATTATCCGTGTAGCTAGCGAGAAGGATTGTCAGGACACGTGTGCGGGTAGGCTTACTTTGATTTACAGTGAAATTTACAGCAATTACGATTGCACCTAAGTGGAAACAAAGTTGAAGCTGCGTGGAATTCTGTAAGCCGGGCGTTTAATGTTTATTTAACCCAAAGCCAAAACTGGTGTAAGAGAAGCCGCCAAGTTTTCAACAAAATCGGCAATTGAATTAGTGAAATCATTCAACCATTGAAAGGCCGCCAATGTTAATCCTATTATACAGGGCCGTAGCCAGCACACAGCATTCACAGAAGCCCTTGCGGACTAAATATTGAAAAGTTCGGTGAATTCAGTGAAAAGTCCTGCGTATTCTCTACTCTGGAACAAGTAGCAGAACCTGGAAAAACTCATGAAATTTAAAATTTGTTTGAAACAGGGAAAACTCGGGGCATGCTCAAATTTTTCACGAAAAAAAACTGGAAAACCCAAGGGGGGGAAATGAAAGTTCCACTTTTAGACATAGGCTAAAGTGCATTAAACGTATTGTGTTAGGATACTGTAGCAAAGAATTTTACCTTTATGCTTCTATATTGATACTAAAAAGTTTATTAAACCAGGCTACTGTTTTGCACTTTGTGAGCCCATAACCAAGTAAAACGGGAAAAACGTGTGAAAAAATTACCTTTCTGAAATTATGATAAATACCCTGGAAATTAACCTCAACTAATCTGGAAAGCCTGGAAAACTCTCGGAAATTATTTCAGTATTTTGGTAGGAACTTTACGATAGAATACGGCTTCGGCGGCAAACTTTTAGAGTGGATCAATGCATTTATCAGTGGCAGGACACAGAGAGTTTTGGTTGGAGATTCAACTTCAACGGAACAAAAAATTATTAGCGGAGTTCCACAGGGCTCAGTTCTGGGCCCACTCCTTTTTGTGATTTACTTATATGATCTAACTGGAAATTGTGCAAATGTCAGCCAGTCGAAGTTCGCGGACGATCTGAAACTGGATTCCGCTATAATTAACACAGCTGATTGCAGACTTTTATCAGGTGAAATTGACTCGGTCAAAAATTGGGCTGCTACTTGGCAACTTCCTATTTCAATTTCTAAATGCTACTCATTGCATGTTGGACCAACTAATCTTAGTACAACCTATTTTTTGGATGGACAATCTCTTCCGGAGGTTGACGAGGTGAGAGACCTTGGTGTTTGGTTTTGTGCAGATTTGAAATTTAGTCTACACTGCACAAAAATTGCTGCAACAGCTTTCAAACGTATGGCCGTAGTTAATCGTTGTTTTTCCACTGGTAATCTTAAGCTTCGGGTGTGGGCATTCAGGGTGTTTGTGCGCCCAATTTTGGAGTATGCCAGCCCGGTTTGGTCTCCGTCACTACTACGGGACATCGACCGTATAGAGTCGGTCCAACGGAAGTTCACGAAGTCCCTGCCGGGCCTAAGAAATGTCCCATACATTGAGCGTCTTGGAATTGCTAATCTTGAATTACTCGAGCTGCGGCGACTGCGGATCGACCTTGTCTTGACCTTTAAAATAGTGCGTGGATTTCTGCCGTTAGCACTTCCGTTCTTCGAGCTCAGTCATGTGAATTTCACAAGAGGTCACTCGTTTAAGCTCGCACCGTCGCCGGCACGCTTGAATTGTAGAAATAGTTTCTTCTCGGTGCGAGTGGTAAAGGTATGGAACTCACTTCCGGAGTCAGTTGTTTCTTCAACTACTGTTCAGGGCTTTCACAGGCTTCTAACCGAAGTGAATCTGGAAAAATTCTTGCAGCGTCACCCACGGGACCTCTAATTCTGGGTCTTGTTGTCCCAACTTGTTCATTAGTTTTTCATTATTCCTACATTTTTAATGTTTGACAAATGGCCTATACGACTATGCTTAACATTTTTTCACCTTTTACAAACCAAATTTTACTTTTCATCTTGCACTCTAACCCCTCCACCACGTTCTCTTGTTCACATTTCTAAAGTTATCTCTTTTAGGTTGGCTATCAGAGACCCGCCAGGGCCCTTGCCTTTCCTGTTGCTCCTGCAACGAAGTTTTTATTTATTTATTTATTTAATACTGGGCTAGGTTGATTTTCACGGTGGATAATATTCTGGCTGCGGTGCTGATCCTATTAGTCAAGTTAATCACACCTACTAATACTTCGAAAGTTAAATAAAAACTTAGAGTATTGGTACTACAAACCATTTATTTTATTATTCTGCTAGCTGAATAGATGAAGTTGTTTGCTTAATTATTTTGTATCACAGTAAAACCTTTATTATTGTGTGTGCGACGTATCTTGAGTCCTGGAAGTATTTTACGAGCAGCTACGTCCTCCTGGAGGGGGCGGCTTTAATCGACGGCCGCCATTGTTTTTGTAACCCTCTTGGATATCAACAAGGCACGCTGCTGCCAAAAAAGTACAATTGATTATCTGTGTTCGTTCTGCAGCGAACTCAAGATAGGCCGCGCAAACTTTAAAGGGATATACCTCCTAGCGCCATTTTTCTCGATCCACCACATCAAGTATGGCCCCAAAGGTCTATTTACTTACCGTTAGTCTTTCCCTTGCTAAAAAACCGTTTTAAAATATGGCGTCTAGGAGATTTTCTGTTGAATATTGTTAATTATATTTAAGAACGATCCGTCACTAAATGATGCAATGCGCACGTACAATAATCATGACGTTTCATCTCTGTGTGTTACATCTACTAATTTTTTAATAATTACCATGAGATCAACAATCTAGTAGACTAATGTGGTAAAAATTAAAATAAATTATTCCAATAGATCGCCGTAGCAAAATTATAAGACACTACTAGAAAATTATAAATTTTGATTTTAAGATACAAGAATCATTCCGGTTTTTGACGACACGATCAATGGGTTCACGGTGGCTGGACTATTAGGCCAGGACTATCTACAGTACTGGCCGGATCTTGAATGATAAATAGCATACGCCACTAGATTGGGAAATATGGCCGCCGAAAACGCCGATGATTGCCTCTTTCTGTCAACCGAGGGCGACACCGTCCGTACAAAAACGCAATGTTCCTTCCCTTGCAACACTTTCTGGATACACGAACGTGTCGCTTTTTTTTTCCAAGCGCAGCGAAATAGCTTAAATGTGACTGAGTGATAGCTTAAAAACTATTTAAAAATATTTTAATACATAATAAAAATTTGTCACGCAAATCTACGCAAAATTAAAATTACATTTTGATAACCGCCACTAGATGTCAACAGATGTCGCTCCTCACCGTACAAAACTTCACCGATGCGATTTGCCAATTCCCGAACAGACCTCAAGGAATGGGACAGTCGTGGCGTCCATTTTGTGTACCCCCTCTAATTCGTTGTAGGTCGGGCCAGTTAGTTTAGTAGCCATGATTAGGCGCAATGCCAATTTAGACAGTAGCTATGTTTTTCACTGCGAGGAACGAAGCTACCGCCTCAGTTGACCTTAGCTGTGGTAAATACGCGGATGTGATCGTCGCGTGGGTGTTGTGAGGCAGGCGGAAGGTCATAAGGCAGGTGGTATGTTGCTTTAAGTTCATAAAGGACTTGTCCATAGGGAAAATGAACATAAACAGTGCTGCAGTAAGCAGTGCAGCCCGGCTGCTATGATGCATGCTTCTTTGTTTGGCGAGTTTTAGTCAATTTAGGCATGCAGTTCAAAATAACATTTTATGATTTGTTATAATTCTTAACCATTTTAAACTTCGACGACATGACAATTGACATGTATTACGCGACGCATGATAGTATACATGAATCAGCGGACATGCACTATCAATGCGGCAGAAAGCACTAGAAACAAAGAACGGTATTTTTTATGATCGGCACACTTACAGAAGGCTAAGCCAGATGAGCTTGCAAAGCTAACATTCAGACAAGTTATGATGTGCACACATGACAAAGGAATATTCAAAGTTTGCGATAACGCTTACACCTGTCTACAGCTAGACACTAAGAAACTACAGTAGTTAACGAAGCATACTGTCTGCATTTAAGACTAGCCTTGTGAAAATACAAGATACACTAATCTGAGAAAGAAAGAAAAGAAAACTGCCCCGATTGGGATTCGAACCCATGACTTCCAGCGTGGGCCCGAGTCACTGACCATTGCGCTATGCTGGGTGAACGCTGACTACAGGCGCCAGCCGAAAAGAAGCTATTCAGCCTTTCTTAGCTATGTATATATTATGTTTGTCACCTCTATACCACACGCCATGGCTGTTTGGTGTGACGTGCATATCACGTGACTGGGCTAGTCCAATCAGACGGCCAAACAGCCGTTGTTCTCGTTAGTCATTGGCTAACTCATGGTGACGTCACGGCAAACAGCCATTGCGCATGATTTAGGTCACCATTTAGAAAGGCTGAACGGCATCCACAACGAAAAAATAAAACGGAATTACCCTGACAGTGAATTGGTAATTTTTTTCAAGGTCTTTATACCGTAAAATTACAATCCACGTTGTTTAATGAGTTACTTTACGGAAGCCAGTCTTTTTACTTCTGCCCCCATAGTGTTCTTAGCCGATACTACAGAAAAATTTCATGTAAAAATAAAAAGAGTAACAACCATCGTATATCACTGGTGATTGAACAGTGAAATAAATGAAATTTTTCACAGTGTATTTTCGGCTGGAGCCGGTAGCCAACATCTGCTCTGGTAGCTCAGTGGTTATAGCACCTGGCCTAGTATGCGTGAAGTCTGGGTTCGAGTCCCAATTGGGGAAGTTGTCTTTTCTTTCTTCCTCAGATTAGTGTATCTTTAACAACTCCGACTGTTTGCTTCGTTGACCCTTTACCGAAGACGTTAAAGACGACGTCGACGGCGTATGTTTATGACACCCCTAAATAAACACAGATGCAAATCTATCTCCGTTGCCTTTTGGACTTACAGGCGGTTTGCCACCAAATTAACATTGCAGCATCTAGTTTTGTTGAGTTCTCTCTCGCAGCAAGCAAAGGCATGCACAAAGCAATACTTTTAAACACAACAAACATGCCACGTCACTCCTTAATTATTGAGTGAAAATTTTGGATGTCCTCATGCACCTGGGAGCAAGCTGTAAAGATTAACAATATTACTGTCACTAGATGGCGCCAGGGTATTTTCTTTACATTCTACCGTGGCGTGATCTAGTGTCATTAATATCGTAAATCTTTACAGCTTGCTTCCAGGTGCACGACGATGTAGCAAGTTTTTCTCAATAATTCAGAAGGCTCATGGCTGGTTTTTGTGTTAAAATATATTTCTTTGTGCATTCCTTTGCTGGCTGTGAGCAAGCGCTAGAGAGAACTAAAGAGCGCTCGATGGCGCTAGATGCTCCAAACTTTCGTATAGAGCAGTGACATTTGCCGCCATATTGGCACCAGTATGGGTTTTGGAGGGCATAACTACAAGGAGCACTCCATAAAAATGGAGGGAAAAACAACGGAAGAGCGGATTTCTTAGGCTTAAAATAACGTTGTTTTCTCCAACAACAAAAATCGCGCGTTTTAGGTCTAAGAAATCACTCTTCACAACATCGGCTTCAGTATGACGCCCTTCTGTTTCTCTCTGCAGTGCCCCTTGCAGCTAACCCATTAAGGCTCCAGCATAGAGTTATATACAATAATACTACGTCGTGTCACTGCTCTATGGTGGCAACCCACCTTAAACTCTCAGACTGCTTGAGAGGGACTGAACCCTCGACCTTCACGACCTGAGACCGAACTCCTACCGCTAAACCATACTGACACGTCCAAAAGGAAACGGCTATAGGTAGCATCAAGAATTTATAGGGTTGGGTAACATTCTTGGTAGCATTTAACACGCACACATACACATTAAAGCAAACACTTTCCAATCGCCACTGGAGGGACGCTTGCTACGTGCCTCACACAAGCAAACAGAAAGAAACCCCCAAATTAAGCGTGAAATCAGGTTTAAACAAGACGAAAATAAAATTCGGGTCGATTAGTGATTAATAACGGATGCAAACCTACTCCTGTTCAATTCCCACTCAGGCATTTTGACATTTAAGTCCAAAAGGCAACGGAAATAGGTTTGCATCTGTATTTATTTATCAGTAATAGAGCCGATTTGCTTTTCCATCCTGTTTATATAACGAAACACCTAAACATGCACTGTAGTGTAGTCTATGTTCAAAGGTCACATATTCTATGGCGCACCATTATCTGGAACACACCCAACGAGCAAACTTACGTCATCGAAAAGGGAAATGAATAATCATCTTTGAAAGGTTAAGAAATATCAACAGTCGCACCTACCTTTGCCTTCAACGAAGAAACAACACACAGCGAAAAGGATGCAGTAACTCAGACCAAACCGGAAGTGAAAGCGTGGTGGCGTTACAAAAAACACACTCCTCCTGGTCTTCGCTGTCATCTTCTTCTTGTTCTCAACACCATAAGCTAAGACTCCTAAAGTCTCTTAAATATCCGAACAAAAGTGGCGAACCTGTAGATCTACTCGGCAAAATCGAAGATCATTTGATATCCGTTGTCTTCAAGTCACAGGAAATGGCAGAGTTGACAACTTGACCAAGGGAAGGTCGGAGGCTGCCAGAATGGATTCCCTTCGAGTGCGACACTATTTCCTGCAAGAACTCTCCACTGCCCACAACGAGAATCGGAAATGGACGCCGGATTGGATATTCCTCCTGCGGGAAGAGAGATATTGAGTCATTAGAAGCAGGCAGTCGTTACAGACACGCGTCACTAAAATAATGAAACGAGAGTTGGTGGTTACCAAACGGATTGAATTGTCGGATCCGTGCCAGGGATAGAGCGAAATACGAGTTTCCTGCACACAATAAGACCGATGAAGGTTACTAGGAAGCTGATAGTCGAGCCATTTGAAATTACATAAACAAACGATGGCTCACTGCATGGGGATGGTGAAGAATGCACCGAGTATATGAGCTGAAAATGAATATTTTCTTTAAGGATCAAGAAAACCTGTTTACTCCTTCGATGGATGCATTTACCCCCATACATTCTTTAAAGGTGCCTATTCACCAAATGACAGTCTGCAACATCCTCCGCCGTCTACCATTATTTAATTCTATGTAGCACTTGATTTCAACAAGCGAAGGAATGCGCAAAGAAATTTCTTTTTACACAACAAACTAGCCGGGGCCGTCCGTAGCCTCGTTTTGTACAAATATACCACCATAGGCAGGGGGCTGCTATAACAAGGCCTGACAGGCGTTGGAGGGAACCACCCGGGGAGGCGGGCACCAGGGGAGGGAGTGGACATTGGGTGAGAGGGGAGGAGAGAGTAATAGGTTTGGCTGTTGCTAGAACGGCGTATATGTTACGCCGGGGTCAGCTAGTGGTGTATAAAACACCAATATTCCTTACACCCATCTTGTGACGAGTTTCATACAATAATTATAGTCAGCACCTGTAAAACAAAAAGCCAAGGAAACACGAGGCAAGGCTTTTCTAGAAACGTTATTGAAAAAGAACCACACTCGGTAGTACTGATGCTGATAGCTTCAAAACCCTATAAACACTCACATTATGGCGGGGTGGGGGGTGGGGGTCGGAAGCTGAGGTATTTTTAGAAATCTTGATTACTGAAAAGTGTCCTTTTTGAGGTTCAAACATGACTTGGTCCTCCAATATGGTCAGAGTTTAATTTGTGACCCCCTTCTCCCGCCTTGACGGGCTTAAAAATGTGTGACCACCCCCGCCCCTCGAGAGGATCTACAAAATCCTCAATTTACTTCCTCCCCCCCCCCCTCCCTCTGCCGGAGATAAATAATGTATGGTCCCTTAACAAGTAACTTCTGTCTAACTTGAGCCCCAGTAGTGTTTTTTTCCCAAATATTTAGCAAACCTAAATATATTTAAAAAATGGACTATATATAAGCAGCACAAAAGCAAAGATTTTATTTCAAAATCAAAATGTTGGTTTCAAAGCCAGTTGGTGGTTAATTTACTAGTATACGAACTAAAAAATTAATCATGGCACTAGCACAACCATAGTAAGCTGTGTGAAATTCAACTATATTATAGCGGCAGCCAATAATTTCTTTGTAATGTAAGGCAAACTGGAATGTTGGACTCACGAATTTCAGTCATTTAAGCTACAGGTAGATGACAACGATAGAATTACATCATTGTAGTCTAGATCATAATGCTTATAACGTTAAAAAAGTTAATCAAGATGTCTTCTTGGTCTCGACAGTGTAATTTCAGTCTCATCTTTTCTCTATTAACGGAGATCAAGATGAGACCTATCTTTAATAGTAATTCTTATTTGTAGTTATTAGTGACAAGCGGAGCGGAGCGAAGTAGACCAAAAGAACTTCTTATTTTTTGCTTCTATTTGTCTTATTATCCGATGTTTTGAACTTTTCACATCGATTATATGCTCTAATTGTAACTTTAGTTCGAAAATCAATAAAATTGGTTAATAGATTGGTTTGAGAGTTTCGGCTCCCAAACATGATAAAATGTACTATTTATTTTTATGAAATTTTAATCGATCATTAGGGAAAAATATTGTATTCAAGAAAATTAAACACAAATTAACCCCTCCATTGCCAGAAGGATCGTTTTTTTACGTCCAGACGTTCTTTTCTTCTTTGTTTTTGTAACGAATTTGATATTTTTCCCCTAAGGCCCTATATGCTCTGGTCACACACACAACAAAAACTTCTAGTAAGCCCAAAATAACGAATAACCTTGAACGAAAATATGTAAAGCTGGAACTTTTACTGTGATCTCATGTGATGTAATGTGGGTTTCCTGGATTTAGAGCCCCCCCCCCCACCCTAACAAGGTTTTTTTGCTTGTAACTCAAATCCTGGTTCACCCGTAGCATTATAATTTCCATTAAAATTCATTCTGCTTACATTTTCCCAGAGTTCTGACATTTAAACTGCTACTGTGGAATTCTAGTTAAGATAACTAATGTAATCAGGCTTAGAAAAGAGATGGAAAATTATATTTAAGGGTATTAGAAGCTAAGCTACAGCTGTTTGTCTATGCTATAAGTTTACCGCACTCCCAGCCGAAGCCATGACACCAGAAGGAGAGAGGGACAATTTTACTAAGTAATTCCAATCAGAAATTCCTATGTTCTTTTACATGCCACAATCGACATGAGCACGAGGCATCACAGAGCCCTTCTCTTCCCGAAAATACCAGGGGTGGCTGAGGTCAGGAACGAACCCAGGACCTCTTGCACATGAAATGGCCGTGATAACCATTAGGCTACCATGCCCCATTGTTTGTCTATGCTGTAGCACTTTGTAGTATTTATCACAAGTTCCATTTGTAAACGGCTGGAGTGGCAGTTCGTAAATGCATGTGATAAGGTTTAGATGAAAGAAGAAGATTTACTGTTCACTCAATAGGTGTTTCCCAATTTCGTATCAAGCAAATCTTCACGTCACAGAACGCACCAAGGCGGTACTTCGCTCACTCAATCAGCGTTTCTTATTCAGTGTGTGCAAAAATGGGATTGAAGAAACTTAAGCACCTGAAGCATATGGTCATACAATACACCAAAACGTGTCAGTTTGGCTCTTATTCTAATGGCAAATTGGGCATGTTACATTTGAAAATTGTCAATGAGACAATTTACAGACATAAAATTCCTCCAAAAAAAAAGGTAGAGATGAAGATAAAACAATGTAATCTTTTGTTCGTTCACAGTCCTGTGATAGTTGTGCTATCCACCCAACACCAAAACTGGCATAAAAAGCCGCCAAGTTCCAAAAAGTAGCGGCCTTTGAAAGTAGTGATACCATCCAGGAAAAGGTTAACCCTATTAGCCAAGTCAATCTCACAGAATAATACTTTGGATTTTAAATGAAAACTCGAAGATTGCTACCACGAGAAGCAATATTCTAGTTTTCATTTAACTGTCGAACTAATAGTCGGTGCAATTAAGTTGACTAATTGGTTTAACCTTGGCGGCCTTTCCCTCGTTGGATGATATCACTCTACCGTCAAAGGCCGATCCTTTTTGGAAACTTGGCGGCTTTTTATACCAGTTTTGGTTTTGGCTGGATGTCGGTAAGACAATTCGATTTCTCATTCGCTGTTTCGGAGATTAGGGCGAAATGACCAATCAGCTAATCCTTGCTCGTTTCTCTCGGGTTTCCAAGAAGCCCTGGTGGAACTCGCATTTCTTCCGTGGACTTGGTATTTTGCGTGGGCGTTATTTTCCTAGCATTCATGTTGTTAATGACGCTAAAGACGACATGTCAAAGTGCGTGCGCCACCTCTTAAAACTTGAAGAACGTTCATAAACCAATTCGCTAACCACGTTAGCGTCGTTAAAGGGCTTTTTGTTTTGCACTTTTTGAAATTCTGCAGTCTCGTGACTCCAGTAGTAGCTCATGGTGGTTACCGATTAACGTCAATAAATGACTGTTGTCAAGCGAATGGCCGTAAAACCTAACCGTTTAATACTCACTCGAATTGCCCATTCATCAGCCAGAAAGGCATTTGCGGTGTCAGTAAAACACGTTAAACGTAAACCGTGTTGCTCTTTTAGTTTTTTCAACAGGAATTTACAGGATCCCGTGAACAAAACGGAAACGATAAAGTTATACGAATTGCCGACAGAAGTACAGCTGAAAGAAGCTTACACTTCGGCATATTAGCACCCATTGACAAATAGATAATTTCCGTCATCGATCAAACGTGAAACTTTAATTGTAGAATACTAAAATTTATAACCACAAACCAAACAAAAATGTAATTCAAATGGCTGAAGAAAAGCCAAAAAAATAAAAATTAATTAATTAAAAACGTTTAATTTGTAGCACGTTACTCCCTTGCAACTGCCCACTATGCCAGTTTTATTCCAAAATCCAAGCTCACAATTTAATGATTATATTGTGTGCGCGGCGCATCTTGAGTCCTGCGAGTTTTTTATGAGCGACTACGTCTTCCTGGAGGGAACGGCTTTAATCGACGGCCGCCATTGTTTTTGTAACCATCTTGGATATCAACAAGGCACTCTCCTACTGAAAACGTACAATCGATTACCTGTGTTCGATCTGCGGCGAACTCAAGATAGGCCGCGGACACCATAGTGACGATGAAGGAGGGTAGATCAAAGTAGCTTGGTGGTTAGCAGGACAGTCTGATGTGCAAGAGGACTGTGGTTTGCGTCCTGTGTCAGCCACCCCTGGCATTTTCGGGAAGAGAAGGGCCCTGAAGAGGTGGCGTCTTAAATCAATAGAGCCCGGGGTGGCAAACCTATGGCACTCTTGGCATGCAGGCCAAGCACACTGAAGTATAATTCACACTGTTTTTTTTTTTCAATTCGCCATAAAGAATAATGAAGACTTAACACCGACAGAATTCTCCAAAACCTTCTTCGGTATAAATAATTGTAGTTTAGATTTAGGTAAAAAAAAAAAACGTGAAAAAAAAACCTGATAACAAACAACGTTTCATTACGAACCAAAAATCGGCCTTTTGTCTGTCCTTTCTGCAACATTGGCGCGTAATAACTAATGAAAATTCTAGAAAATACTAT
>JAHWFP010182280.1:0-61956 GCA_023313725.1 Lithobius niger
CACTTTTGCCGTTTTATTTTCATACGCTTTATTTCTATGCCGTTATGACACCAGGTGCTGCAGCAACAGCATCTACTGTTCTGCGTTTGGTTTTCAATCAATATTCAACCATGCATAAAATTATGAACTAAAACATAATTTTTTTTGGCTTTTTCTAGATTGACTGCTGACGGTTTATGTTGTGTTGCGGTGACTGGTGATGTGTCGTTGTTACATAATAAATCTATCAATATCCCCCCCCCCCCCACAATGCCAGTGAGTAGTTGCTCCTCACTCTGAGTTGATACTGAAGGGGGGGGGGGAATAAAACAATTGATGACGAATGGGGGAGAAGGTTGAAAATGGCCAATTTTTTGATGTCTTAATACTTGAATGGTCCCTAAGATACGGAAATGCGATTAAGCTATCTAAAAGTGCTGCAAAAAAAAAAGGACTATTGTAAAGTAAGCAAGCAAAAGTGATATTCTTTGTTTCCTCCATTTACTGATGAATTAGAGTAGGTTATTGTATGCCTGCGTTGACAAAAGCAATGTACAGTAACCTTACGTAAATAAACACTTTTCCAGCAATTCGTTGTGTACCATGAACAAACCAAAATGTCTATGAACAATACCAAAACGTGCTTTACGTTCTTTTTTTTTTTTACCAGATGATTCTAAATTTGCCAACGGAAAAAGACCTATGCTTCAATACAGCTAAATCTGGATTAATGCATCATTAACTGAACAGTTTGATTATCAATCCTTAGGTATCAAAATTTTCGACGCTGGCCCTGTCTACATGCAGCAGACGTGACTGCTACAATATGTATTTAGTATAGGAAATTGGCCTATTTAAACTTAAAATTTCGGTTTCTTTAGTAAAAAAAAAATAAAGAAAAATAAACAAATATTTATTTCAACATAATTGATTTCTTAAATGTGCGATTTTTTTAATTTACGTGGTTAAATTTATAACTTTTTTTTTAATGTTTACATAGTGTTGACGGAATTTGACGGGAACCAGCATTTTTTTAGCCTGTCGGACATAACATATCCGTTTCTAATTCAATGTACTGTAGGACTGCAGTATACTGCAAATCCAAAAACCTACCAGCAACTAGGCATTTGGTGTCTATAATAAGCTTACTTCAATCTTCAACCTATAATTCCGCACGTCAGTTGATGTCTGGGACGACGTGCATTTCTTTTCCGTTTAGTTTATCTTAATCTGACATACTTTGATTACAATTATTGTTGTGTACAAGAATGGTCTAAGCTAACTATGATTAATGTAAATCTCAATACCTTACAAGTGCTGTATGAGATGGACTTGTGTACAATTTCTAAGCAAACACCTCCAAACTTAATGGCTCATTAGTTGTGTTGAACATTATAGTTATGACATTGCATACAGTAGCATGGAACTACGATACTGAGGCACACCCACAGACAGAAGTGAAGTTATAAGGTGAATACCGATGATATGATGAGCAGCCAAGCAGTTGGATCAGAACATACCTTGGTCTATGTTTGTGAATGGCTTTGGTCTATGCTTCCAATCCAGCAACATGGATTGCAACATGGAATACAGCAGTGCCCATCCCCCAATAGTAGTTACAGATGTCTATTAACAAGGCTCGTGCTCGTGACTGGGCCTCCATCCGTGGTTTTCGGTTATCTCCAAGGAAGAATGTCTGCATCCACTTTTGTTGTTGCCGTGGACTGCATCCTGACCTTGAATTTTACCTACGGAGAACTTCATTTCCGGTTGTTGAAGAAGTCAGATTTCTGAGCTTACTTTTCGATAATAGGCTTAATTGGGTACAATATTTCAAACAGTTGCACGACAAATGTGACCGTTCATTAATTGCCTTACGAACTTGGACAGGTATGACTGTGTTGGTGATAAGACTTTGTAGCTCCATTTGTAGTTTCACTCATTTGATCAATGCAGGACTATGGTTCAATTGTGTATGAATTAGGGTGGTCCTTAATTTTTAATTTTTGATTTTCCATCGGGACACCCGATGAATAGTTTCTAGTTGTGAAAATAATAATACCTGTAAAATATTTTCTTGGTCATTTAATCTGGTCGCTACCTAATTTTAAAATAGCAATTTTTTTAAAGTTTGCGCCAACCATGCCGCTTGAATTAAAATTGTTCAGAACTAGATACCACAAAAAAAAAACTAATATTTTTACACATCCCAGTTTCTGAATTTGTTGGGAAGACAAAATCAAGCCATCATGTTAAAAGTTATCACTAGGCAACCTAACGAAATTTGGTTAATTGGACAATAAGCCAGTCAAACTCCCGAAAACAAATTACCATCATAGCGGGAAGAAATGGTAGATTTTTTCCACCTTCACTTAACTGAAATGAAGACTATCGGCAAACGTTCTACTAGAACTATGGAAAATGTTTTAGAAATGTTTGGGCAAAGGCAATGATCTCAAAAGTTGAAAAAAATCTTCAAAGTATAAAAGAAGATGAAGAAAAACCAAAACAAGAAAGCCAAAAGATCTAATACACTACTTGAATAAGACACTGCTTTCAGCAATAGCCATGATGAACTTTTTGATATTGCACATACTTATGCTTTATAGCTGATAAAAATAGACGAAGGCAGAGAGATTTAGCACAGAGGGGAGTAGAACATTATGGCAGGATGGCAGCAGTCAACAAAGTACTAGCTAAGACGGAAGCAGAGATTGCAACGAAAGCTTTAAAGATGGACATGTGAAAGAAACAAATGGAAAAAGAATGGTCTTTGGCATCGATGGTAGTTCTCCTCCTCATCCTCTGATGAACATAATGCTAAGAAATGATATTCGCCATCAGAGGATGATTTTGAGAAGCTGACTTCTGAGGAACATGAGAAACCTCTTCGCAAAAGAGGGGAAAAACATGTCATTACTCTACGCGTAGCAGCTGTCCTAGATCGCACTAAGGTGAACCGCCGTAATACAACAGCTCTTTTTGCATTACTGGGGAAATGTTTTAACCATGATATGGCTGAATACACTGTCAATCGTTCGTCAATTCGCCAAGGTCGCATTGAGGTCACCATTCGGTTTTTGGGAAGTACACCTACTCATGATGTTCACTTCATGATTTCTTGGTGGTACACAGGGCAAAAGCTATTTAAGCTGTTAGATGTTAAAAAAAGTTTTCTCTTCCGAAGACTGAAGAAAAAGGATGCATCTAGCCATTTTTGTAGCACATTTCTGCTGGAAGATTCGGTTCCAAGTTCATCTTCCAACGAAAACACCGTCAAATGATTTGTTGTTTTTGCAGGAACAACACAAATATAAGAAAGTCAACAAAAGTATTGCAAATGCAGCCATCAATACATTTTCTGCACATCTCTGCCACTTTTCTGAAGAACTATTGGCTCTTGCATGCTTTAACAGAATGGTAACTACAGACATAAAATGCAAAATGGTTAGTGCAGTTCAAGAAGAAGGCAGTCAGGACAACCCCAAATGTGCTACGGTCGATCAGAATGCCAGTGACACAAGAGCTTGGTACACTGCCTGAGTGCACACCTTAAGTTTTTTTTAACTAACGAGCATCGATTCCAAGTTGATGGAAACCGATCCTGAAGAATGGATTCTTAATGAAGAATACATTGTGGCAAAAAAGAGGATACTAGCTGCAAAATGAAAATAACATAGCAAAACGAGGAGTTGCATTTATGGACAACTACAATCACCATCACACGCTTGATGGGAAACAAAAATTGTACTTTATACAGGTTGTAAGTGAACATAATTTAATATTGAACATTAATATTGTAACGTCCCGTTTGTTAAATTTTAAAGCAAATAATGGACTAATGGACATTGGACACACTAGACAGGAATGGGGAACTGGGATGGTGGTGTGACCTTGCACCACCCCAGTTCCCCATTCCTGCCTAGTGACCAACGTTGAAATTTAACAAACATGACGTAGATATAAAAATATTAATATATAATAATATATTAAGACCAATAAAATAATAAATTTTGTCTAGGTAGTTACATCTACCTTGTTTGCATTAAACATATTAAAAACTAGCTATAGGGATTTCCGGCCAAAATCTACGGAAATCACGATACCAGGTAGGGACCCCTAAATGTGGTCCAATTTTGATTTACCTTTGGCACAAGCATTTTTTCATCAAGGGGAACCATTTTCAAGGGTGTCCCGTCACAAATTCCGAAAAAAAATTTCCCATTTAAATAAGGACCACCCTAGTATGAATAAAGCAGCAACACTTCACTGTAGATCTTAGATCCTGTACATCATTGAGGCATTGCATTGCAACTCATACATATAGTATCAGACCAAAAGAAAGTCTATATGCAGAAACAATGGAGATTTCCTTGCATTTCGCCATAGGTAACTCTCTCTGCGGTTTGATACCAACTTGCGTGGGATGTAGAAAAATCCGACTTGGGATCAACTAGAATCAAATGCCTAGCGAGACATCCCAGTCAAAGGGGAGATTCGCAATTTGCCTGTGGGGTTGTAGCAAGTCTGCAAGTTTTGTTTCCCTCAGGTTTTGTTTCTCAAAGGTTTTATTTCCCTCAGGTTGCCAAGTATGGATGGATTTATGACCTGGCCACCTTGGAGAGTGGCACTTTTTGAGTGCAATTACTCACTTTTGGCCTGTTGGAAAGCTGGCACTCCTTTAGAAATATATGCGCAGGAGTAGCTCATTCTTTCGGCCGGCTTATAAGGACATACTCGTGGCTTTACTGAGGGTCCATGACTGAATCAACGGTTGATTGTGCTTACGTTTGTGGCGCATGGGTCTTCACTTTCAGGTTCCAGTCAATTTTTTTTTCTGTGAGTACGGCAGAACTTCATGCAATCGGTCGCACCCTCAGCTTTGCTATTTGGTCTCCACAGGAGCATTTTTGCATCTTCACAGATTCAGTGCACAAATATTTTTAATTCACGCTACCCCACGGTGTAGTCCATCCAGCAACATGTTCTAGTATCATTATTAAAGCAAGGTTAAAAGCTACCCCTATATTGGATCTCATGTCATGTCGGGATTCCAGGCCATGAGCAGGCTTACTTAGCTGCCCAGGCTGCCCTTGAATACACGGAGGTAAAAGACCTTCCAGTTTTGGTATCTCAGGCTTGCTCTGTTCTCCACGAGAAACTTCTGGTTAATGGCTGGAGGAACATAGAGCTGCAGACAGGGAAGAAATGGTTGTGGTACATCTCCGACACTCCGGTTGGGCCATACATCCTTGATGCATGATAATTGTCAGTTTTACTCCGTGGTGGTGATGCACCAGTGAGCATCTCTTGTTCTGTTATAGTCAGCATTGCGCATATCTTGGTGGAATATCAGGCATTACGGGTAACCCGTGTTTATTGTGGGCTTTCAGAAATCCTCGGTGATAATCCAGGAAATCTTCTGTAAGTCATCGAATTCCTTAAAGAAATAGGGCTCTATAGCCTATTGTAGCATGCCTTTTTTGGTCATCTTTGTTCTAGTTAAATAAACGTCAGCAGAACCTCATTATGCCTGATGTTATTCTATGTGGGTCTTTAGCTGTATCTTCTGGCTTTTATGTTAACTGGATAAATGTTGGCCAAAATTTCATTATGCCCGACGTTTATTCTCTGTGGCTCTCTAGCCAAATCTTCTGCGGGTCTTCAGTAGACCTACGTTTGATTCCACTGCTCAGAACCACCCTTGTTATCTCATTCCTGACTGGCACATACACATCGTCAACAGGCTCCTCCATCAGTATGTACAGCGATGGACCTCTTTTGTAGAGGCATGTGCTAACGTGGTTACTCCATCATAGAAAACAAAGTGTTTGTTGTCATAGAGCAGAGGTTTCCAACCTTTAAAACTCTGGTCTATCTATTTATCACCATTGCACATCCTTCATTGCATTACCTTTGACGGGCCGGATTTTTTTCTCGTCTATTCCTACTGGAATACAGCAGTGCCCATCCCCCAACCCCCAGATCTAGTGGTCTAATGTTCCAGTTCTTTTGCATTTTGGTATTAATATATCCAGCATTTTTGCACCACCCTCCTAAAATAATTATATAGAGTGGTCCACAAAAAACTGACGACCCAACATTTTCTAAGTCCAACTTTTCTAGTTAACACCCCTCAGAACTAGGAAAGGACAGAAATCAAATCTAATGAAAAGGGAAGATTTCTGTCCACTTCTGGTTCTGAGGGGTGCTAACTAGAAAAGTTGGACTTAGAAAATGTTCGATCGTCAGGTTTTTGTGGACCACCCTGTATTGGAAATTTGCTGCTCACCGAGTTCCCTTTAGGCCTCACCGAATCCCCTGTATAGCTTGCTTCTAACTTGCCCATTTTTCAATGTAGGGAGTTGAAAGAGTTAAAACTCCAGTGCGAATCCATCATGCAGATCACTCATTCCAGAACGAACTCATGATTTTATAGTTCCACTTTGCTCGGGGAAAGGAAAATAAACCTTCAAAAGGATAAACAACTCAGTAAAAGCATGAAAAGGAAAATAAAGTACGGGCTGAATGGGCCACATTTGGTGCTTCACGGGCAACATTCGGTCCCTGGGCGTAGGTTGGGGACCCCTGTCATAGGGGATCAGAGAACTTTAGTTGATTTTATCCATATTCAGCTGACGATAAGCTACGCTTTTGATGATTGTCCACTTTGCTTTAGTTGGAAATGCTTTACAACAAAGAGCAGCCTTGAAGTCATCGTGGCTAATGGTTTTATGAATGAAGCTTTGCATTCTTACTGTTATTCGTTCCTTAACGAGAACCAAATAATTTTTTTTTACTTCAGACCTACCAACTCTTTCGAGGGCACTTCCGCTATTTAGTCCTTTATTTTCCCGGCATCAGTTTGTTTTGTAAGCCGAAGGAGGAATGATAAGAGTCATAATTGGCAGTATTGAACCAACCAGCTCCGGACACATGTCTTCATAAAAATCGGCAGTTTCAGTTTCATAGAATAGATTGCCTCCGTGAAGAGAACCCTAGCAAAACATCTACACTTGGGACCATTTGAATTCGTAACGGAATTCGTTCTTGGTCGTTCCTAAAGTGTCTTTTTTGCAAAGCCGGTGTAGGTGGGAAGATCACACCTGATGTTACAGATGATCGTCAAATTCGATTACACTAGATTTTTGTTTAGAAGGTTGAAAGAATGTGTTTGTGCTGCATTTTGTGGACATTTCCGCCAATGTCCTGACCTGTGTTTTTCATAGTTTTACAAAATATAAAACCAGTTGTTTTTCTGCTTGAAAAAATCCTAATATTCTGATGGTTAGTAGTGTTGAAGTCAATACAGAGCTTCAGCCAGCGAGTTTGAGCTGTAGGATTCTATGGATGCCCACCAATTCGAAGCTGTGTTCAGGTATAACTGTGAGGTCAGATAGTGAACAGTAACTTCGTTTAGGGAGCAAATTAGTGGTTAATTTTGTAATAAAAAAAAGCCAGTTCCAAGCAATTCTTTTGGCGCTATGAGACAATCGTTGTGCTCGTCATGTAAGCAACATAGATAATTCAAGTCTACTTTGCTTATAGCAATATAACCAATTTCTTTTTAATGGAGAATGTAAAGTAGATCATTCTTTGTGAGCCTGTTATATGCAACAAACGAAACTAGGCCTACACCTCACTACTAGAGTTGTCATGGATCTCAAACTAGGCCTATATTCAACAGCAGTCCATTCCCGCAAGCTGTGCAGCTCCCTCATGAAGTTGAATTTTAAGGTACTCCACAGTCAACCCTGTCAGAATCATGTAGGGAAACCATTTATCGCAATCACTTAGTCAAATAGTTAAATGCTACCTGATCAGCACACTCCCATAAAACTTCAATTCCAACTTTAATTTTCAACCATTGAAAATACAGCTATTATGGTCTTGCTGACAATAAAGTTGAAAAACAGGGACAAATTTTGCAGCTAGCACCATGTGATAGGCACCATGTTGTGGTAGGTTACCATAACATGGCTGCAAAAATGCAAAAATGCTGCAAAAATGTGTCTCTGCGTTTTTCAATTCTATTGTGAGCAAGACCATAAGGTTGTATTTTCATAAACCAAAACTTAAAGTTTGAAATTGAAGTTTTGCGGAAGTGTGCTTGTCAGGAAGCATTTTGCAATAGCTATTACCAATTAGTAGCTATTTTTGGATGCAGACATTTTGCAATGAACTGAACCTCTAAGTCTAGGGTATAATAGAAACAACTCTCAATATGTGACAGCAGGCATCCCAGTAAAACCACTAGTCTCCAGCCAACGAAAAAATCTTGCCTGCGTTATCATGGATGTGTCTCCAACTGCCTACGGGTTGATCAAAGATGCCTTTTCGCTATCTAGCTGTTCTTTATAGAGCCCCAAGGCACGGATTGCCAAGATGTTGAATGATGAGTTCCCGCAAACATGACATAAAACTACCTTAGGAGCTACACCAACAGTGTAACAGTTTCCTCAAAGTCTGGACCGCCAACATGTTGACCCATGGTGAAGAAGTGGAGTTGGAGAATCGTCGCAGTTGGCACTGGAGCTCGTCTCAGTGAGATCGGAAAAGCTTAAGTGGGCAATATTTGTTGCAAACATGTTCTTTTTTGGGACAAAGCCTTTAAAGTTCAGTAACGAACGATCGTTATTATTTATCAATAGAACTTCTAACTGTATTTCTTGAATTTGGCAAATGGAGTTGTCCAGTGAATTAGTTCAACACACGTGGTGGCAAATTTAAGTGGGAAAAGTGGGGAAGGTTTGCAGTGACCAGCATTACATTAGTGGAAGCGGGGTAGCCTCCCACATTACATTCGTAGCAGCAGCTTACCTTTGACGGGTTGTTTGTATATTGTATTGTGTTAGTTTAGGGTGGAATTTAGGAAAGGAGCGTATTAAACCAAAACAAGGCAACCCAGTTCCATGTAACCCAAGGCCAAGTGTTAGAAAAACGGTATCCCTGGCTTCGTGCAAAGAATAGGATGTCACAGCGAAAATTCGCTTTGAATTGGCACAATTGTGCGGATGAGATAACGTTAAAGTGCTTTTTGGGATATTCCTACCTCCTGCTCCATTTATATGTATGCTAAAACATGTAATCGTACCAGAAGTAGGCGTCAAACAATTTGGTCCCCATCTCCTCCAGATCGAGGGAAACCAAACGTTTTTCAACTATTTTTGGAATGACGTGTCCAAAATGATTTGGTGCCCTCGATTGTCATAAGGAATACCATTCAATAATATAGCCCAACCAACACAATCTAATCTGCAGACAACAGATTTGCAATGTATTCACTGCAAATATAGTCTGGTAGTACGATACGTATGATGATCCATAGAGTGAATCCCATAGGAGCTACTCAGAGGACTTCAGATCTACTACTTGGCTGCTCACCTTGCTCCTCTAACCTCAGGCATTAGAGCTGTCTACTACAATACAAATAAGTTCCATACATACCCAGTTCAGTGGCTGGATTCAATTGCATGTCCTTGCTTCGTTTGCTCACCTTGCTTCCCTAATCTGCTGTCATTAGTAATGTTCAACACATTCAACGCAAAATAAGCCAATTGGTCCCATATGTATCCTGCTCAATAGTTAGATTCGATCCCACGATGGTTCAGATCCTACTGCTTCGCTACTTATATTTTTTACCTTATGGTGTCACTTCTAGCTGTTGGTGTGCCTCGATATCGTATTTCCCTACTTCTGCAAATCACTTCTGTTTCTCAGAGAAATAATAGTAGACATTTTACAAAGCGATTTTAGGCTAAAACTTCATTTAACGAAGTAGCACTAAATACCTTAATCCACACTAAGACCTGTTTATTTTGTAAATTATCAATTCTCTGTTAAGTGTGATCATTCAAACATCGAGAGATTTTTTTGAACGTTTCAAATAATTCTTTGCAACCAGCATAACAGCAAGCGTTTGGGGTCGCAAATCTCCTACGGTGTAATCTTACACATAATGAGGAATTTATTAGGCCTATTCGAAGCAATAATGAACAGACTTATGTTTCCTCTGAAGAAAAAGAAATACTTCGGCAAGTTGCATCCTTCATGTACCACTAGAGGTGTCATTTTTTTTGGTAAATTGTTATCAATAATTGAACTGTTCACTACCCAAATGAAATTAAAAGTAACATTCAAAAACACTGAATAAGGGGGAAAGGTTGTGCCGCCCAAATAAAAAAAATTGTCATGCATGATTATTCAAGCATTAACAAAACTAATGGCACGACTGTACAGAGCTAAAGTCTACACTAGTTGGTCCACTGTAACTTACTTATAGCGCCATCATTTAAATCTAAGAAAACTCCAACCACATCTCCCACTTGCCACTGCTTGCCAAAGTTTTCAGCCGTGCCACCAAAGTGTTTGCACTCCTTAAAACGTAATAAATAGCCACAATCAATCAAGTTGGCTGGCTGGTTTGCCAACTATCCACACGCTGAGATATTAGTAAGAAAATGCAGCTTAATTTAGTATCTATGTTAATAGAAGATTAATATGTTCAACTGACAGCGGAGGATCAAGCAAATCTCTCATTATTTTATAGCAACAAAAGCCTAACGACTTTCTAATTCTGCTACAATTTTGTGCAGTAAAGCAAAACGAGCAGCGAGTTCGGAAATGAGCCATAGAACTTGCCGTACACAATTTATAACGTCAAATTTTCAAAAACCATGGTTCACCTGTCTGAAAACAAGGCTTAAAAAAACAATAAAATTTATTAAAACGTATTGACAATCAAACACTAAATAACAACAATAATTCGTCTACTTGACTGCACAGCACAGTGTAAAACAACAAAACAAGAAGTGGGCCTTGTGAAGAAAATACGTGACGAGTACATGACGTTAAAATAAAGTTTAACAAAAATATGTTTCCAGTTTTGCATATTTGGGCAAATGTTGGTTTTAAAGTCGTAACCTACGTAGTACTGTGAGTTCGTATACGGTTAGCAGAAAAGGAGCGTCCGTAAGGTCTGTAACGTAGATTTTTGTCTTTTTTTATTCACGCCTTCCCCCCCCCCCCCTCCCCATTAATAAATCTAAATAAAAATGTCTAAACTAATAACAGGCCTTAAACAAACTGAAAACTCTGTCTGTTGTTCTATGGTGCTTTGATAGTTTTAATTATTTAAGTAAAAAGGTTCATTGCACAATTTATTAAGTGTCCCTAATGGAGTTCGATTTTTTCCCCTTCCAGGTCTGAAGCTTAATGTTGCAAACTTGAATGCAAATGAGTGATTCTCTTCGGTATTCGAATTTAAATAAATGTTCAGAAATCACTGTAAATTATATAAAGGAAAGCGAAAAACAAGTCAAACAGTGAAAATCACACATTACAAATAACTATCACAGTAAGCCACTTTCATGCACTTACGTTTTGTTGGAGTGGCATGACCTGGATTCAAGCTGTCAGCCCAATCCCTTGTAAAGTGGCCCACATTAGAGCATTTTGTACTTCAGATTTAATGTTACAATAATGCAGGACACACAGTGGACATCACATATGCTATTAACCTACTTGAGGACCCAGAGGTAGTGTGGGGGAGGGAGGTGGCCTTAGCCAAGACCGGCAAGGTATACAAACATTACGGCAAAAAGTAGACCACCGGCCAAAAGCTATTAAAGAAGAACAGAGTGTTAAGCCATCTGACAAATAACTAACAGTTAAAAGGGCTGCCACCCCTTCAGTAAAAGGCAATCTCCATTCCCCAGATCATTGACATACACTTCTTTAACGAAATGCCCATTCCACCATCGACATAACAATCACTACGTTTACATGGCCATGGCGAAAAGAAAGCACATTTTAACGATGCGCTTTGAAATGCGCATCAAAAAACGGCACCTGTTTACAGGATGCAAGACCACGATTAGGGCCATTCCACTAAGGAAGGCGATTCAGGCCAGTACGCTCAGAAGACCCTTCCTTCCTGCCCTTCCTTTGGCGAGCGAATAGTGAGCAACCCCCACGCTGGTCTGCATGTAATAATAAACTAGGCCATCTTAAACCCAAATAACCAACGTACGCAGGTCTTCTTAGCCATGTACGCTTCTTTTCAGTTTATTTACTAAAATCCGAATGGCACCAGCACAAATTACGTGGGTGCCGTAACTGTGCACACCCTCTTTGCGTTCTTCAACGTCTTAGTGCAGTTGCGAGTGTTTGCATCGAGGGGTTTACATGAATAAAGACGATGCACGTCATACTCCCGATCCACCTCTTTAAAGCGCCACGAATGGGCGTTTACAAGATACACGTAGACGACACAGGTGCGATGGGCATCCCTCTGAATTGCTTTGAAGTGGTCATGTAAACGCACTGATTGACTCACTAAACCCGTTCTTAACATAACAGCAGCAATCAGTGCTTCATTCGACCGAGAATTTTCTGCTCCCTCTCTACAAAGAACGGAGCACACCACTGACTGGGAAAAGACTGGTGTCATCCAGATGGAAATAAATGAACTTCTGCGAAAAAAATACTGTTAGGTTTATTATATTGCATGTAATCGTAACAGAGGCCAGAGCTAGGAATTTATGTAATGTTTACCCAAATATGCAAAAGTGAAACAGATTTTTGATAACTTTTCTTTTAAGGTCACCTCACTCGTGACGTATATCCACCAGAATGGCCACTACTGGAGCGGATGGTTACTTTACGGTCTGCACTTCAGTCATATTTGAGGAATTGTTGTTATTTGGTCTTTTAATTTCAATACGAATATATTGTATTTTATTATTATTATTATTTTTTTTTAAAGATTTTTAAAAATTTGATGTTGTAAACTGCATGTGGTGCACGCAGTAAGGCTTCATTGTGTATAGTGCCATTCAACTTCTTACATGACCGAGAAGTAAACTGAGAAGTAACTTGTAACTTCAACAACCAAAATTACATTCACCGGCTTAATTAAATGAATTCAAGGCATATTATTTGACCATTGCAATCTCAGTGCAGGCTAAAACTAAGAAACACCGACCGAGTGGGGTGGTTTTCGTATGCTACTATTACATCGAGATTTCTGTAATGCTAAAGAGTATGAAGTAAACATCGTGAAACTTAACAATGCTTACACCTTGCTCAAACATGTCTAAAATCATAAATACCAAGAGTACTCAGTCATAATGATATTTTAATTAAAAAAAGGCTAGTTTTTCTTTAAAAAAAACTCGCAACTCATTTTTTTTAGAAATGTTATCCAATCACCAATTTCATGAGATTTACTTTTCAGCTGAGCTGCCAGTTTCATGCATGTTCTAGAGGTCTACTTACTTATCGCTTTGTCATGTAAGTCTAGCATACACCCAACTATGTCTCCTACTTGCAACAGCTTGCCAAAAGCTTCCGTGCCAAGGTGACATTTTCGCACCTTTTGTTTATAATAATTGGGCCAAAATTTACAAAAAAAAAAAAAAATAGGAAAAAATATATATATTCAAAAAAGCGGTAAAAATATCAAAGTGAAAATTGGCAATGTAGTAAATTGATATTCATGCATTTGAATTACTATATTGATATGTGTGCACTCACTGAATAATATTTAAATTTTGTTAACTGAAAATACGTTAGCCTAGGTAGGGGCTTACTGTAAGTGTGATGCATACAACATTACAGATACTATATTGCATGCATTAAAAAATAATATCTACTGTCTGTCAATATGTTACAATACTCATTATTTTAAGCTTGTACGAAATGGCCATTGTGAACTGTGGATTAGAAGTAAATCCCAAAAAAAAATTGTTAAAAACAATTTCCATGGTAAGTTATTAATTGTTAAACTTTTGATTAATACTTCCTGGCTATGCCTTGTTGTTATCTGACTAAATCATGCCATGCCAGCATCAAATATGATCAATTAAGAAACACTTAATAACAAGACACATATATCTTACGAATGGTTTAGGTGTGAATGTAATGCTCAAAAAAATTGGTGTTACATGGAATATAAAAATTTTGCCACCCACTTAGAATTGTTTTTTGTTTGTTGTCATCTTGGAAAATGGTGACCAAAAAACAGTTTTTAGTCTTTATCTAAAGATCAGTAGTATGCAAAAAAACTTCAAACGAAAAACTTAGAATAGCAAAAGTGTTCAGAACAGATGCTGCACTGAACATATTCCCCTTCACTATTTCATAGAGGCAACTGTAAAAGGGAAAATTCAGAATAAAATTATTCCATACCTGTCGCGGGTAGTGTGATAAACATGCATACTACATTAGAGGCTGTAATTTTTATCTAATATGCATAACCAAATGAGGTTTAAAACGTTTGAAGGGTGTGATTAATACCTTTTGAATGCTTTAAATCGCAATCATGTATCTGTATTATGTCCTCCAAATTTAAAGACTCAAACGTAATACTATACTAGCATTAAAAACCCCTTAAGCGTATAAAATACGGATGTAAGTCTTATAAAACACTCAATACTCTAAAGGAACAGATACAAGAAAAAAACATCTAAGCCATCCACGTGGCAATAATGCGTCTAAAAGAATCTCCAGCGACCCAAGAAGTGCTGGTAACTTACGAGCATATTTCTTGTATCTTAGAGCATTCAGTTTTTAAAGGCTTACATCCGTAATTTATACGTAGTAGTCTTTAGTACTATATCTTTCATTTCTTTCTTGGAGATATTCTACGTAACTTAAATAAATGGAATTTTGATACGAGATAAGTGCGATAAGAGATAATATTATTGAGATGAACGCTTTCTGAGATAAATTAATAACATTGAAATAGCATTCAAAAGGTCATGGTCCTTATTGGCGAGCTAACAACGAGCTAGAAACGAGCTAAGTGATTGGAATCTTGTAAATGTTGAAACGGACAGCTGAACCCGCCTGCCCTGCTTTGTTTTCTTGCATTTTTAGTCCCCATTACTTAGCTGTTGTCTTTTTAATGCTAGATGCCTGAAACATAAAGTGTCAGAATTTCACCACCTGCTTGCTGTGGAAGCCTACCACATGGTTCTGGTTGTTGAAACTTGGTTGGATAGTTCTGTTACTGATTCGATGTTGGTGCATAATTCACGTTATCGGGTCTTCCGACAGGACCATGGCTCACTTGCAGGCGTTATTGCTCGCATATACAAGAAATATATTTTCTTATTAAATTAATTACTACATCTGGTGTTGTGGAGGCACTTAGTTTTGACCTGGGACCAGATCTCGCTAGAGTTACTTTGGTTACATTCCAAAAATTACTGAAGTTGAAGTTGTCAAAAGCATGCGCGACTTCATTAAATCAACTATGTCATCAAATCAACCACACATTATAGTGGGTGACTTTAATATGTCTCGTATTGACTGGAAAGATGCAAGATGTAATGTTGTTCATCAAAGTCACTTTTTTTACATAGCTACAAATTTGGGCCTTAAACAACTTCTTCGTAAACCTACTCATGGTTATAATATTCTTGATCTAGTTCTCGTTGATAATGACCGTCTTATTTATGACGTTGATGTTTTAAACCATTATGGTAACAGTGACCACAGTATCGTATATTTTCTTCATGGCGTGTGATGCCTCTTTTTCTCCCCCCAAAAAACGTTGCATCGGTGAAAAAGGTTGTTAAATTTAACGTTTGCATAACCTTCTGAAAGCCAGTGAGTGGTCTGCGAACGTCGATGGTATCTACGAAGTTGAAACTTTGTGGACCACTTTTCACATGCGTCTTGTTGAGGCTTTGTACTTTTATTAAAAGTTTTTGCTCTGTTAAAGTGACGTACCCAAAGTCCCTTCGGAAGTTAGTCAACAAGAAGAAAAGGTTGTGGAGGAAATACAAGAACTCATGGGATAAGAAGAGTCATGATTTAGGTCCAGATGGGTTCTGTGCTGCTATTTATAAAGTATTTGCTTAAGAGCTAAGTTTGCCACTCACTATTATCCTGGTGAAATCCTTTAAATTATAGCCAAACTTCCTACCCATTGGAAACAAACCGTCATTACTCCCATCTACAAAAATGAAAACAAGCTGATCCTTGTAATTGTAGACCTACCTCTTTAACATGTATACCTTGCAAACTCCTGTACGCATCATTTACGACGAATTTTGGAACACCTTAAGGATAATGAACTTTTGGACCAAAACCAGTTTGGTTTTTTTGGCTGGCAGGTCTTCCACGATGCAACTCTTTTATTATTTTGATTACTGGACGGTGTCTTTAGAAGTGGGTGTACCTACTGGTGTTATTTTGATGGATTACACTAAATCATTTGACTCTGTTTCCCATGTTAAACTTTGTGCCATATTGGCCTGCTATGGAATTAACGGTGAGGTTCTTGTATGTATCTCCGATTTTTCAATCAAATAGATCCAAACGTGTCCGCATAACGTCGTCATCGCTAGCTTAAGCCAGTTATTATGTGTCATCCCTCAAGAATCGTTTATTGGTCATTTACTGTTCTTGTTGTTTCTTGGAGGTCTCCAGGTTGAGGACCCCAATACAATTTGGCCTAAATTTGCTGGCGACGTTAAGTTATACCATCATATTGCAATTGCAAATGATTATTTGGAACTTTCCTCTCCTTTGAGGCATACAGTTTGTTGGTCGCACGACAGGCGGTTTACCCCTAGCTGCACTCAAATGTGGCTTCTTCCATACTGGATCCAAAAATGATCACTTAGCCTAAATTACTATTTGGCAAATGAATCCTTAAATCATTTGCATGAAGTCAAGAATCTTGGTATCTGGTTCACAGGTGATCTCAAGAGTGCCTCCGACCGCAAGTACCTTGTAAAAACTGCTAGACAAACAGCAGCCATAAATAAAAGTTGCTTCACCTCTAATGATCGTAAGATTTTGTTTTGGGCTTTTTGCGTCTGTCTATGTCATACTTATTCTGGTATATCCGAGTCCCGTTTGGTCCCCACTCTTATTTAGGGACATTGACCATGCCGAATCGGTTCAGAGATCGTTCACTACGGATATTAGGGATAAACCGTATGGAGATCGTCTAAAGGCTTTAAAGGCTGATTCACTGGAACTGCATAGTCAAATCTGACCTCGGACTTACGCCTTTGCATGGTCTTTGTAGTATTGATTATGACCGTTTCTTCTTCATCAACTATGATTGTAGGACAAGGGGTATCTCTTTAAACTTACTGTACAACCTGATGTGTGCGATTATCGTAAGTTTTTCTTCTCACATCGCATTGTTAAAGTGTGGAATGAACTTCTCACAGATGTGGTGACTTCTCCGTCATTAGCATGTTTTAAATCCAGACTTACAAAATGCGAGTTAACAAGGCATGTCAGGTGGGCTTAGCTAGATTTACTTTTTTTGTTTTAATTTGTTTTCCCCTCACATGCTTTTTAATCTGTTCTTCAACTTTTTCCTTGGGCAGGTGTTAGTGGTCAATCACAATCCTTCTTGTTCCCTTTGCATGCTCTGGTGCATAAAATGTTATTTTTTTATATTTTTTTAACGGACACCAAATTGCAAAATGTTGATTGGTTGGTTGGTTGCAGTTTTGTAGTCTGGATGGGGCCCAAGCAAAAGGGCAGATTCCCATGAAATTTGCCGCATTGCTAGATAGCCCCAAAAGTATTGCTGATCTCGAATTTGCCGTAAATTGATCAATTATAATCCGCGAAATTATGATTTTTCGACTTTATCAATCTAAAACTCGCCTTTGTAAATTTGGAATCCTGAATAGTTGACGAATTCCGACGAAGTGTACACTGTGCAGCTGGTAATCAAAATCACTTTTAAAAACTGTCAAAATAAATCATCGCTGCTTCCTTATAGCTAACAATCTTTCTATGTTGCCGTTTGGAAACATCATTTACCGGTAAATTTAGCATTCTGTTCTCTGAATGCTATCTTTCCCTGAAGTTTTAAAGTTGTTTAGAACTACCCTCGGTAACCCAGGTGCGCATGCGCACCCCTTCTTATAAAAGTGCTGAAGCGCAAAAGGGTGTCATCTTTTCTTCTCTAGTGACCACGGTGAGTTTTTCCCGCTACCTTTTGTTTTGTAGACCTTTTATCTCCATTCTTTTGAATTCTTTTCAACGATGGGAAGATCCAAAGGCACCCGAATGAAACTTCCTCCCAGAAAACCTCACCTCCGGCCAGCCCATCGTCTGTTCATCCTGATGTTGTCGTCGGTCTGTCCTCATCCATTTCATCTGGACTGTCATGTTCTACAATTCTGGGCGTTCATAGCATAAATGATAGCACTGCCAATAGGCTACGTTAGTCGTTTATTACTTACGAGCTTGTGTATGTTACTACGGGGTTTATCTCCTACATTGCACGGGTTGCCTATCTACAGAAGCTCCCTCTATCTACTGGTAGTACATCAATACATTACATGAACTTTCGACCGCCCTTCAGCTTTCTCGCTGTGATTTGCCTAAGCAACCATCTCCTTCGGCGTCTCCGCATGGCTCAGCTTCTTCCCCAAGCCTCTACCGCTCGCCTGTGCTCACCGTACCTTTCGACTGCACTTCCGTCGGCTCTCAATGACACCATGGTACAGCAGACGACGTGTTTATACTGTAACGTGGAACGATAATCTAGGTTCCTGGTAGTTAGGCAAGTATCAATAGGCTTAATCTCGAATACAATTTCACTTACGAAATTAAGATGGAAGCTAAAAAAAGCCTAAAAGTTCTGAAAGCTTTAGAATTTTTTTAATGCTAAATTCACATCCAAGGCGTCTGACCTACAATTGTGATAATTCCAACTTTTAAAAAATAGCAGTCATAGTTGTAGTGTTTGCCAGACGTGTGCGCTTTAACATTGTCGTATGAGGCGGCATAGGTAAAGCCACGGATCTTTTGAATCTTTTGTTTATTGTAAAGTACTATAATTACTGTTGACTGTTTGGCTTATAATTAAATGCTTTATTATTAATATTTTAAATCTAGGAAAGATACTTTGCAATAATATAAACAACGTAAACATTATTGCCATTGGCGGTGGCACGCTCTTTGCCAGCTTAACCATGGCGGAAAGAGTCTGCAAATAACGTAACAGAAACTAAATGTGAGAGTAAACGAAAGCCTCTTAAAAATAATATGAAACGTAGCTTTGGCATTCCTAAAATAAAACAAAAAAAGCTAAAATGTGGATAAGATCAGAAAAGAGCTTCCCACCAAAAGGCAAAAAGTTCAAACGTAGCCGAGTGAGCACTGCACCCAGATTTTTAAGGAATTAGCAAGAATGCAAGTCATTAAAGTGACAGTAAACAGCATTACAAAGGCCCTGCTAATACCTACATTTTAAGCTATAAAAATTGAAAATTGGTTCATTGGGTGAGAGTAAATTTTCCCCAAGAAGAAGTAGAACATCAATAACAAGAATACTGAAGTCAAAATGCCATAGGCCTTGTCCATACCTACGGTTTAAGCTCTAAAACTTGAAAATTGGTTGACTGTTTCGATATCCAGGTGGGGGCAACGAGTCCCAACAACAACAACAAATGGCCATGTGGTGGATGCCAAATGGTTCAACTGCTGTCACTAAAATTTTAAATGCATTGAAAGAGTTACGACACGACCCCTTATCCCTAATTTCGTTGGTCTATGTCAGTTCTGGCGGAACTATAAGGTTTCAAACTTTGACGTTTAATACAGAAGTGCATGATGAGGCTTACATAAGGTTTCCTTACAGCCACACGCATCTACCGCAAACGTACTATTACCTTCGACCCTTTAATTTCTACAAAATATAAACACACCGATTTGATTTGAAGCCTTTAGTATACAGGAGTTTAAAAATGGATAAAATTTGGCCATCCACCAAGGAATATTTTGAAGGTAATTTAATTCAACTTTATAAGTCTTCAAAAGTTACATTGTGGATAATGTTCGCCCACAAATATGAATACACAACTACTTTTACAAACGTGGATGTTGGGAAGTAAAGTGAGGATCGCTGGTGACTGAGAAAACATTATTCTGGTTGTTTATTGTTTTCTGGATTAATCATTCGCACAGTATTTTGAAGAACATTATGTTTCTGTAAATGAATAGAGCACAATGTATGAAAATGTTCAACTAATAAAAAAATAAACCAAACTCACACTGGTATGTGACTACCTTAAAATTACTTACAGGCAAAAGCATTGCAAAGAGCAGTACATTCAATTAACTTCTATCTGCAACTGCATGCGTTGTCTCACACTCGCTTGCAACTGCACTTCACTATTACACGACAAACGGTTTAGACTACTGGAATAAAGGGAAGGAGCTACACGGGAAGGAGCCACACGGGAAGGAGCCGGTGACCTTGTTCCCATCATCCGTATCTGGAGGGTTACCTTGTTCTTGTGAACGAAGATCCAGCTACTTGCATGGCACACAGAACGTCGACAGTGTTGCAGGTTAGCGTTTTGTGTCGGAGGTATCCTTTCTGGATTTTCATTACGGTGACTGAATGTTTCCTTTCGTTAACAGCTGGTAGTGTATGCTGTGCCTTCATAAAGCTGCTCACTTCCACTTTGGTTTGCTTTACTGGCTGTGAATCGACGTCATCACTAAGGGGAGATCTAAGAGAATGGCATTCACTGTCTGGAAGAGAGCCAAGCAACAGGCAAGCGTTGAGTCATTGAAATTATAGACAAGGTAACTTTGGATGCCCCACATTTAAAGGTCG
This sequence comes from Lithobius niger, assembly GCA_023313725.1. NCBI lineage: Eukaryota > Metazoa > Arthropoda > Chilopoda > Lithobiomorpha > Lithobiidae > Lithobius > Lithobius niger. The sequence continues at coordinate 20,594 of JAHWFP010182280.1, forward strand.
TGTTTCTTTGCCCTGTATTTAAGGTTATATTTTATTGCCCTGCACAGTAGGCACTATGAATGGTCAATGGAAAGAAACATTCTGTCATTGAAATCAAAATCCGGAGATGATTTCCGCCGATACAAGTTGCTTTCCTTCCATAATACCGAAGTGCTGTGATCCAAGCAACATCTGGACCTGCGCTCACAAGAACGAGATAAATCCCCAGATCCAACACAGTACTGGTGGAGGGAACAAGATCACTTTCTCCTTCCCGTATAAATATCTATCCCGGTAGTTAGCACTGCTTTTGAGGTATTGGTGAAGTGCAGTTGCAAGCGAGCAAATGGGAAAGCTTGCAGTTGCAGAAAGAACTTATTTTATTGTACTGCTGTCTTCAAGTACCCTTGCCTGTAAGTGATTTTAAGGTAGTCACATATCAGTGCGAATATGGTTTGTTTAATTTTATTAGTAGTTCTATGGTTAAAAACAATGTGTTCAATGGTTTACAGAAACAATGTTGTTGCAATGTACTGTACGAATGAATACTCCAGAAAACAATAAAAACTACCAGGATAATATTTTTCTGCCACCCTTGATTCTTTCTTTACTTTTCCAGTTCAACGTTTCTATTCATACTTGTGTATTCATTCTTATTTGTGCATTCATTCATATTTGTGTATTCGTTCTAACCTCAATTCTAGCCACAATGTCACTTTTGAACACGTATAACGTTGAGTTAAATTACTTACAAAATATTCCTAAGTGGCTGACCAAATATTATCAAATTGTAAACTCTCACATACTAAAGGGTTCAAAGGCTTCACATTCGTGTGTCTCTATTTCGACGAAATTTACAGTATTGAACATAATGGTATGTATGCGGTACACATGTGGAACTGTCGTAAACGTTTATGTGGTATTAGATTTGAGTCGTAAATTTTAACCTAAAACAGATACATGACTGCGATTTAAAACATTCGCACATTCAAATACTTCAGATCTCATTTTTTTTTACCTATATCAAACAGGTTCATCACACTGCCCGCAAATGGTATGTAATAGTCTCAATCTGATTTTTCTTGCTTTACTGTTGCCTCTACGAAAAAAAGATGGGAAAACATATTGTGCAGAATCTTATTGTGAACATTTTTGCTAATTTAAGGTCTTTGCTTGGTGTTACTGTTCTTGAGATAAATCTAAAAAGTTTTCCAACCACCATTTACCATGATGGCAGTCAGTAAGACGGCCAGCACAGTGGCTTGCCAAGTTGCCCCCCTACCCTTTAGTACTGAATAATATTACTTAACACACAATTCTAAGCAGGTGGCCAAACCTTTACATTCCATCTAACTCATAGCTCTTGGGAGTCACATGTACACATACTTTATGGAATAGGAGTGTGTGAGTAACAAGCAAATGAACTTATAACAGTCAGCCATTATAACTGGTCTTGTGACAATATAATAAACACCAAGTCCAGTTCTAATATCGACGTTTTGCTAGTTGTAACCATTACATTAGGAAATATTCTTTAAAAGCAAATAAACTTGTCTAAACCACTGACTTTCCACACTTCAAAATTTAAATAATTGCATGTTAACTAACATTCTTTTCTGAATTATTAAATGATATTTGTTCACCGACAATTGCTCACTAACAATTATTCGCCAACAATTATTTGCTAGATGAAACTGCGTAAAGGGTAAATTGCTCCCTGTGCAACTTTCTAATCAAATAAAAAAAAGTTTGTTTTCGGTGTGTGGCAAATAGTCTATTGACTAAGTTATCTGCCTTCTATGTAATTACCCAGGGTTCAATTTTAAGTGAAGTACAACATTTTTTAATGCTAACAAAATACTATGTATCGGCAAGGTAACGCACTGCATTATTGTGGGCCGGGATCTTCCCTGGGCTGAAGGAATGGGGCTCAGCCCGGCTTGTCGCCATATTAGGACATGGTCCCGAAGTGCAGATGGCGGTATTGGGACCATCATTTGACTGTCGTGCCCAACTTTGCTGAGTGATGGGGGAAGGGTGATACACAACTGGTAATAGTGCCTTTGAAGAAGTAAACCCATTCAACTGTAGTAACTAATTTAACATTGAGATTTACGACATGTTTGTACCATTCTATAATTTTGTAACTCCGGAACTGGCTCATCTTACCTTAATAACCAACAAGTGTTGTAACCAATAAGGTTGGTAACTATGTTCCCCTTGGGCTGAATTCATTACTGAAGGGCTATAGAACTAGGGTGGTTCAGTCTTTTGCTAATTAGAACGTTATTCCAATACTTCAAGCTACGTATTTTAAACTTAACCCATCTTAATTCCATTGCACGTAAACTTTATTACCATCCAGCATTTAGCAGCAGGTGGTTAACACCATAGCAGGTGGTTAGCAGCAGGTTAACACCATACAATAATATTGGCAATTGCAGTAAATCACTAAAGCCTGATGGTAAGTTAAGTCTGTTAATCCACTTACTACCACTCAACGTGGATTAAGTAAGTTAACCGCCAATTTCCTGTATTCACCACCACTGTGGTTGATACAACCAGAAGTGACGTTACAGCTAAATCGAATTGATAGCTGCCCTTCATTGAAAATGTCACTCAAAATAAACTTTAGTGAAAAAAACAAAAGAAGTTACTAGACTATTGTCATGTTTTCATTCAGGAAAAGGAGAATGAAGAAAAGGTGAACAGTCCTATACAGTTGTGGTAAGTATAAGTTATTGGCCACTTTCTGAAGAGTGAGCTATAACAAAGTCGGGGCCAGCAGGGCCGAGCCATTGTTATATCTCTCCGAGGAAAGCGGCTGATAACCTATTTATCACCCAGATTCACGATCTCAGACCGACAACAATGGTATAGCGCGCATACAACAAAGGATGAATCGTGCTGGTGTTCTTGCTCAGAAAGATCGTCAATGTGGCAAAGATGTCATTGTTGAAAGCATAAGCCTTGTTTGGTGAATGGTTGTCTGCTCGTGTTTATTAATTGTAACTCGATTCCGAAGTACCCCATCACCGTTCATACCGCGGAAACTCAACGACAAACAGCCCCTTCAGACAACTTCTTTAAAAATTTTGTGCAAGAAGTTGTGTGAAGGGGTTATTCATCGTTGAGTTTCCGAGGTATGGGCGGTGATGGGGCGCTTTGGAATCGAGTAACAATCCAGAGATAAAAGCAAAAAACCATTGTTGGCTAACTGGTTTACGCCTATTCATCGTAGTGAAATGAAGGATGCTTTCAGAGTCTTGAACAGTGATGCAGTAAGACAATAAACCTGTAATTATAGGACGGAGTGCCAAATGGGCTGATTAGTGATAAAGAAATGTATACTCAATGTGTTATAAATGTATACTCAGTGTGGAACAAAAGTTTGCACTGATCAGACTGACGAGGAAAACAAGATCTGTTCTAAATTTTAATCAAGGTTGTAACATCGTTCGTAACGTTAAATTGTAAATAACCTTTGCAGTACAGTGTCATAATGTTTTTGTGCTACGAGAAAAAATATAGAAATAAAACGAAACCATTTTTTCTTGCTTAAAAAAGTTCTTAATTGTAATTGAAACGTCCTTTTGAACACCTGGAGTCACGTTCTTTAATTCATAAGCAGGCGTAATATCCAGGGGTGGTATCCAAGAGCAGACGTGATATCTGATACCACTCTTCCTTTTGCATCTCAGTCCTAAACCATTGTAGGAATACGGTCGTGTTTCATTGTTAAAGGAGGACTGAATCGTGAAATTGGGTAATAAAGCACTTGCTTGTTCTGGTGAACACACTTATGCAGGCGACGCTACTCGTGTTGAGGTTACAAAAGATTTTGAAGCTAAAAAATCGTGTTAGCAGTGCACAAGACAGCACTTGTAAAATATTGACGGATGTGTACGTTGGGCTATCACAAGTGCTCCTGGGGGAACGCCTACTTTTGATAGTTTCAAAAGAACACTTTGTAACGTAAGAAGCGATGCCGTTGGAATTCTGCGCAATCTGCTAAATCCAGGTATTTTCCTCATTCCATATGAATTTATGGTAACAAATTATGGAGAACAATTTTTCCGCATGGAAACAATAATGGAAATAATAGAATATTACTTTATTCTATGCAGCACAACTTACATCTGTTGTTGTCATCAGCGGAATGATATGGAGATGGAACTTTTAAAATAGTCCCATTTCTGTTCCAGCAGAAATGCAAAATGGAATGGCAAACAACAATGCTTTCCCGGCTGTGTTTGTGCTTAGGCCAAGTTAAAAGTATTCACATTGGTGTAAGTTTTTTTTTAAGAAAACCTCTTGGCTGTTGTTACTGGTCAAGTAGGAAGAGGCTATACACCTTAGCTTCTGATCCAGTAAAAAAGCCTATAGGTCCTGTACACCTTAGCTTCTGATCCAGTAAAAAAGCCTACAGGTCCTGTTCACCTTAGCAAATGAACCAGTAACAACTGTGGACTGATTCAGTAAGAACATCCTACTGGTGCTGCAAACCTTACCTAAGCTGCGTACTGGTCTAGTAAGCTCTGGCTTTGGAACCATTGTTAATGTCTTTCTCGTCTAGTAGGAAATATCTGACGGTCAAGTTCAACGTTACGTATTGGACCGGTATTAATAACCTACTGGTCCAGTGTTTCATAAACCAGTTAGGATCACTGGTGCAGTGGGTAAAGTCATAGTGGAGTAGTGGGTGAAGTCGTAGTAGGTGCAGTATAATTTTTCCATAACGATTTGCAGTAATATATTTAAGCGGAGACTGAAGAGAAACATTATCACGGATTTTTGTTCAATTTTTAGCATTGCAGCACCTTTCAATTGTAGAGTTATGCTACCTGCAGTTTATTAAATTTAGCATATTATTTCTTGTATTCAATAGATAAATTGGAAATGGGCCATCAGTGAAACTCATACGCTAGAAACAATGTAGTACAATAAGTCGCCTTTACGCACTCACATTTCATTCCAGTGATGTGACCCGGATTCAAAGCAGCCAACCAGTGCATCACCACATCACAGTAGACTGGCTCGCAGTTTCTAATCTGAGTAACATCACTTGAATGAAACATAAATGCAAAAAGATGGGTTGCTGTACCACATTATTTTTAGTGCATGACTTTCACTTATGGCTTATTTCCAATTTACCTTTGTATTATTTGCAGCAATTTATGTCTATTTTTTTCCTCCCATGGTTGAGTATTTCTTTTGTTGAGAAATTTTGCTGTAGAAAATTGTTGCGAAGCAGTTTCATCTGGTGAGTTGGCAAGTAATTGCTGCCAAGCCACTTTTCTGCAATCATATAATTTCATTTGCTTTTACGATACATATATATATACTTTAAAGAGCCACACCAAATCAGCACATGAAACAATTAGTTAATCTTACTGGTTATGTCTTCCAATGTGCTACCCGATTTAGATAAGTTCTCCTGTAGAATGCATAAATTTAATATAATTTCAAAACTTGCAAAGAAACTACATTTAACCAGTAATGAGAAACAGGTTTGTCAATCTGTTTCTGATGACTGTCACTATTGTATACTCCCATTCAACTAATTTGAACAACATCGATACTATGCATAGTCAAAGAATCAGACAAGAATTACTGCTTTGAAAATGTCTGGTAAGCGTAAAGGTTGAGCCAATTCATGTAAACGAACATAGTTTGTTCAGCTAATACCATGAAATTGATTTAAAAACTATAGAAGATTTTATAATGTTCACTCGAACAACGTCATTAAGTTTTTCATTCAGTCAGTGAACTCATAATTTCTGCCTTTGGTTGGTGAATTCAAAGTTGAGCAAGTTCCTCCACTAATTGTTCATTTTAATGTATAGTTAGAACAAACATGTATATATTCAGTGTGGCAGGAGCGGGTGGGATGGAACTGTCCTTTTGACTAACATACACTGACATAAAAACAACACACAAAAATACCAATAAAAAAGAAAAGGAAACATCAAAGACTTTTAAGGTAGAATTAAGATTCATGGTTAAACAAAACAATTAACAAATTGAACTAACAATATCATACAAAGAAAAGTTGTTGACTCAAACATTTTGCTTGAGGCAAAGTCTATAAGATTGCCAAACCAAGAGTGTTTATCCGAAGAGCTGTTTTCAAAAATAAATATGCCAGAAAGTACATCTGTAGACCTAGCCAGAACCAAACACATATATAAGCATTAATTTACTAATAGATGACTCACTGGAAAATTGGACAACATGGAATTCAGCTTAAGCCTTTTTATTTTTAAGTATTTAGCTAGGTGAGAGAAGGATAGGTTAAAGTTAAAATAAAGATGATGCTGTTTAAACTTTCAGCGTATTTTCAACATCCGCTATCCATGAGTTGACTGGTAAAATACCTAACAGACTCATTTACCCAAGCAGTGTTACTTATCCAATGAATCGGTCCTAACACATGTGACACGTAAAACATTAGAAAAACAACCATAAGCTAACATGGTAAATTACCAACTACTCTATTTGAAAGTACTTTATGAAAATTAAAAATTAAATTTGGTGCCACTCACAGTCTTTAAAAACAGTAAACTACCTCGCTAAACTACCTCGTAAACTACACACGTACAATCAAAAACAGGCTTAATTCTTAACTCATTACACCCTAGTTGTGAAATGGATATAATGTTAAAAATTAGCATATAACACCCTAGATTGGGCTTGTGAACTAACGTTTGGCATACGTTGGCAGCATGATAAGTGTTAAATTTCTTCTTTCTCAAAACAGTTACAACAAAAGAACTGTTGTTCAGTTACTGAGCTCAACAACATTCATATGTTGGCTCATATTTATGAAATCAAAACTGAATTATTTTATTATTTTGCTTACATGGAATCCATCAAAAGCCCAAGAATTCTCATCACTTCCAATTTCCACACCAGCAGCAGTTGTAACACGTGCCCAACCTACTTTCATGGGACCAGCAATCAAAACTTCAAATTCAAAATACCTAAAAATGCAGGCAAAAAAGTGTTTGAATTTTGAGTTAGTCCTCCACTCAATCACTTAAGTTCATATGTAAAGAATGATGCATGTTACTGAAAAATAATGTTGAACACCTTGAGGCTATTGTTAAAGAAATTGGTTAGATGAGGCGATAGCAGTTTAATTTACTGCAGTTCATTTTAATATATCTATACTTTGCTTCCGTAATAATACAGATCGAAGTGTTTTTCAATGGTCGCCAACAAACAAACCACAGATCTGTACAGTATACCTCACTTAGAGGATGCTACTTTGTTTTATGCCCTTATTAGGGAAATGACGCCAGCTTCGTTAATCGTCGGGTTTTTACGGAAACACAAAGCTGCTTCTCGGCAGGATTCGGGAATAGTTATGCCCATATTAGGACAACGACGTTACTTTCATGAATTGTCGGTTTTTTACGAAAACACAAGGATGCTTCTTGGTTAGGAATTGTTTAATTTCACGTGTCAGCATCATAAAAATAAGGTTGGGCCTAATACGAAGCTGAAGCGAACGAATTTACAGGCTGGTTGATGAAATGCGATGGTGGTTAGTATCGCTACACCAAATAAGAGTTAAACATCGTAAACCAAACATAAAAGGTAAACATTATATATAAAACTAACATCATACGGTAAATCAAAATTACTTCGTATATCGAAGTCGAAATCGGAAACCGAAACCTTCAAACAAAATTCCTTCAGAAAATCGTTTTGTGAAAAGAAAACAAAAATTCTCAAACCGACTCTCAGTCGTGCTTGTATTAATGTATAATTTGGGTGTTTTAGCACTAAACTCCTTTCCAACAAATTTTCCTCGACCTTTGGTCTCGGGAAATTAAATCTGGAAAGGAGTTTCGTGTTAAAACACCCAAATTATAGATTTAATACAAGCACTTGTGATATTAAAGCTGATTATATTATTGGGCTGAGCTAGTAACTCATAAGTCCACCTCTATGTACACAAATAAGTTACCCGTCCAAAAGTTTACCAAGTTGATTTTTAAAGAAGTTTAGACTGGTTGGCAACCTGTTCCAGACAATGATCACTCCACACGAAAAGTTGGTACTCACAAGACATAATTTTATATATGGTAAGATTGCGACCTGTTTGTTTTCACGTAGGGTTCGAAACTAATCGGCAAGGTTGTGTTACAAGTCGTGAAGAATATGCTGGATTTCAATCAGGTCACCAGTTTTCCTTCTCTAATGTGAGCACGAAACATATTTTATGGAGTGTAAAATGTCTATCATTATTCCTGAACACGTTCTAACCCAGAGCTCATTATACATGGCCAGCCTGTGTGTGCAGTTAAAATTATTTCATGCTTTTTAACTGGACTTGAAACCATGCAATTTTTTCCTCTTGGGTTTTCTAAAAGACAAAGTGTTCCAGCAATGCCTCACATAAGTGCAGGCATTACAAGAGTGTATTTGTACTGTCTTAACGAAAAATTGATAGCAGTGTATGTAAGAAGGTTATTCAGAATTTCAGACTTCATCTTTGATGCGTCTTACAGCTACGTGGAGGACACATGGAACACATCAATAGTATGGAACCAAATTTAAACGATAGCCTGTAAAGTAGTTGCTTAAGAAAATGTTTAGCTGTCATAGTTTTGAAGAAATACATTTTTTAAATCGAGTTTTTAAATGATATTATTTTTTACTTTATGGGTTAGTATTGTGAAATCAGATGACTAAATGATGAAATAAGTTGACCTACCATTTTCCTGTTGTAACTGCATAAGTTTTCTCAGCACGATAAGTTCTAGATTTGGGTCGATCAACATCATCTTGTGCTCCAATCACAGCTGACAAAAAAAAATGAACAATCATATAGAACTCGGCTATCAATGTCTAAGCAGATCATAGTAACAATCATGTTAATCTACATAAATACGGGTTTAACCTTGATTTTATCATTGTTTTCACCAACATGACTTCCTTCGTCAGCATTATAATAATAGTTTTTTGTGTGCTGCTATGATGTTGATTTATCATATGCGACTAGTACTGAAATTTTGCAACACAATTTGTTCTTATAGTTAAATTATGAACGCTTATAATTTTTCTAGTTTTTGTTTCTAATGTGCAGCAGTCATTACTTTGAATAGGCCTATCCATGCTTTGTGTTAATTGCCTTCTGGTAACGTAGTTTCAGAATTAACATATTATGTAAGTACGCAAGATGAAAGAAAACAATTTTACTGGGTGAACTTGTATGGTTGAAGAATAAATTATGCTTTTTTTAAAATCATTTATTAAAATGTCTTTTATATCACTTTGACAAATCCAAAAACACTATTTCAACTTCGTGGTCCACATTCTGACATAATGCTTACAACGTCTTATTTTTATTTCTTTCAACTTCCTCTCGAAAAGAGAAGTGGTCCGTTCACTCCTCATAACTATTTAAATGATCCTGAAGAAGATGCAAGATCTTGGAACGTAATCCAACAAACGCTAGGAGCGGGACACCACCCATCTCATCCTTCATCTTTCCCAGTACTTGGTTGTTTGGGCTGGAGAACAGGTGGTGGTCCAAGGGATAGTTGCTAGAGTCAAAACAAACCCTGTCTCCTAACGTGTCCTCGTACACGTCATCTGTTTCGAGTTGATAGCACTAACTATCGGTATCAGTGAATAGGAGCTTGGCACGATCCCCGTACTTCCGTCAGATGTGCTCAAATAGAATTGGAACATTGCCAGTTTGGACAGTTCCAGTATACAAAACTTCGAGTATGTGAGAGTTTCGTAAATGTTTGAGACGTATATTTCAATGCCATTCTCAAAGTCGTGCAGGTGACGTTGAGCCATTTCTGCTTATTCTCCATAGTCTTACCAAACACTGAATAATTCAAGAGTTCAAAGTAATCTTTTTCGAATGGAGCCGTCTCTCGCTGTCGTTTGTCGGTATTAAATTCAGCACAACTCATCTTCCACGACTTCTGATAGAACGTGAGGATTTTGCGTACGTGTGTGTCAAAGAATGAGCCTGTGACAAAGGTAGAATGTCAATTGCGATAATGGACCACATACCTCTTCTTGTGCCAGATATTCGGTGCGAGTTTGGTGCTCGGTTTAATATTGTGTTTCAAGTCTTCCGCGAGATTTCTCGAGTAGGGGAACACGAACTCCTCCCCAATCTCCAGCTACTAGGGGGCTATGGGATATTCGTTATGAGTTTCACGGAACTCACAGGGAGGCTCGAGATCAACCTCGAGTATATGTAACCACATCGGCATCATTGGCAAGGTCCAAGTCGAAGGTTATGATCGTCGTAACCCTTCGTATTGTTGAATGCAATGGGGATAGTTTTCTGTTCTCGAGCAGTCAAGTTGCATTTCGAGTGAGTGGCACCTTTGTATATTCTGCTGATGTGGCAGTACTACCTGACCTTCAACTCACTCTTCGGCAGCTTCTCGTGGAAGGAATGGAAGAGTTTCTTGCAATAGTGACAGATGTTAGCATGCTTAAAAGCAAGTTTTTTGGCTTGCGTGAGGTCGAGAGTTTCTATATTTTAAAGAAGGCCGGAGAAATCTTGGGCCTCTTTAACCATGTGGATCTTGACGATTTCCTCATGCGATGTAGCCAAAACTCCGAGGAGAGTGTAAGTGAAGTTGTAGACGAACTCGTGGAAGTGTCGGGTCGAACATCTTGGACGGGTCAAAGCAAGCCTTCAAAGTCGCGTAGATGGGTGAAGGTGATTTTACGATTAAAGTGACGAAATTCAAGAAATTTTGCATCAGGCTTCTTAAATCTGAGTGATTCCGTGTTAATATTTAAACATTCCTTTCGGAGAGCAAAGAACATCCATTTCCTTCCAAACCGGCGTAGCAGTTTCGGCAATAGTATTTAGCATGGGAACTGCAGCCTAGATAACGTAGAATTGCATTTGCCCCTAATGGTACAATAATGCGTTTCAAGGCGTCTGAGTTACTAACCACCGCTGTGCGCATGATAATGTCTATGAGCTGAACTCTCCACTTTTTCGAGTTTTTTTGTGCATTGGAAATTTGTGGAGAACTGCAAGCCAATGCCAAAGCAAAAAAATAAAACATAATGAACATCGGACCATTAGGGTAGGAGTTATCTTTCAGACAAGTTAGTCATAATGGCTTCACTGCATGTCTTCATGATGTCCGATTTTCATTCTGTTTTTTTTGCTTTGGCATTAGCTTACAGTTCTCTACACCTTTACACCACTATTCTACGACGTATAGTTCAAAATTTAGCATCGTGATGACCTTGAACGACCATTCCAATGCCATTTAAGCTAGCTTCATTACATGTCCCCCGACCCATAGCATATGTATGTACATTTTCGTGCTTCTTCTCTTAGTAGATTTTGAATGACAATAGGCTTCTCTAGACTTTTGCACCACCCTGTATATAATTTTGAAAAAAGACTAGAAATATAATTTCAAAATGTCTCATCGCACCTGGCATACACATCTATCAAATCTATTGCAAGAAAATTCTCTGGAAATTAAGAGGAAGAATGGAACCAAATTTAAACCGGAATTATCACCATCCGTGGAGTTTAAGGAATTAGCAATAGGAATAGCTTCTTCCATTTCAAACAGGGTATTAAATATAAAGGATGGATTGTGCCCAACGATCCCGAAACACGGAACGTATTAAAGAACCTAAGACGATACGTACCTAACAAATTAGAAATATAATTTGGCGATCAAAAACCAATCTCAATGAGTTTATATAATTACCCCAATAATTTACACCCGGTTTCCTCCTGTCTCCTGGCATGTGAAAAGGCGAATATATCAGCTAAAATTCTCTGTACCAGAACTTGGGTGTATAAGAACATATACAAAACCAACGAAAAACTAAATTGAAACATTATATTAAAGCCATGATATAACTTGACTTCAATTCCTTCCAGCATGTCATTATCAGAAGTAACGGCTAAAATCAACTCCATCTGTGTGACTAGCGACGAACCAAGAATTTTGAAGCTCAGGAGTAATGTAGGTTATGGGGTTGTCGAACCCAGTATAACAAACGCAAAATTGTATGAAATGAATTTCATGAATTTGGTTTTGGTGTAAATAGCAAAACACAAGTGTTTCTTATCAGAATTTAACCCAGTTCACCGACATCATTGACGAATAAATAAATAAAAAAGATGAATGTTAAATTTAATTTTAAATTTTAACTTTACATTAAAAAAATAAATACTGCTGGTAAATAAATTTGGACAGTCTTTGAAGCGGGTGAAGAGAGAGGTGAAAGGAGCTCCGTGGGTGGGGTATATGAAACCAAGATTACGGCATGCAGAATAAAGTTGGAGTAGCTATAGATCCTGAAGATGCCGTAATATATTTCAATTGGTTGCATTAGAAACCGACGTAAAGAGATTAAAACTGCATGAAGGAAGATTCCGATGGACATTATAGCGCGAAATATAAACGCGTTAAAGACATCGTTTAGCTACCAAAGAATCAGTCGATTCGAAAGTCACAATGGATTACGATATGCAGAACAGCCGACTAATAAAACTTGTGCCTGGCATAGATCCCTAAGATGCGGCGACTATTTCGCAGTTATCCAGTTTAAAAAATATTCTAAGCAAGTGCGAGACCTTGGAGGCAGAACATGGACGTCATTTTAGAGCCTGAAATAATCAAATTAAAGAAGTGGCAGCACCAACAGAAAATAGCGACACTGCCAATAAAGAATATGTCTATGCGCGCGGGGTTAATTTAGACTCGGATCAGAACAATGAAGTGGGAAATAAACATTGGACTAAACTTGTGCCCGGTATAGATCCTGAAGATGATATAACGTATTCTTAGTTGGTCGAGTTAGAAACTGACTTGAAGAGGCTAAACATGGAATGAAAGCAGATTCCGATGGCAATTACACGGCGAAAAATAAATGCATTAAAAAAGTCATTTCCCACATACAATGTGCAGATCTGGCTACCAAAGAATATGTCAATTTGAAAATCAAGATTGATTACGATATGTGAAACAACTGACTAATAAAACTTGGACCTAGCATAGACCCCCAAGATGCGGCGACTATTTCACAGTTATCCAATTTAGAACTGAAATCCAACGTGGTTATGAAGGAAGGTTACTTTGGTGATGGTCATTTTGCGATGGTCACTTTTTCGCAAAAAATAAATAGATAAATCTGTGGTATTACCAACAGAAAATAAACGATGTAGTTACAAACGAAAACGTTGATTGCTGCTCTAAAGAGGCACACTTAATTTAACCCACAAGGGAAACTAGAGTGCAGGTTATAAACAAGTGATCAGACTTGCCCCCGTATAGCTCCCAAGGATGCTTCAACTAATTTGCAGTTAGGTGAGTTAGAGAAAAAAAAATTAAACACGATCTGGCTTATGTAGAATTGGTAGTAACAAAGGGAACAGGAACACAAGTGAACTCTGCAGGAAATTTTGATGTGAACAACAAAAGGATTATAAAAATAAGAGAGCCCATATCGTTGAACAATATGGATATTAAGTGGTTCGTCCCCAAAAACAGTTACTCATGAGTTAGTTTTAATGCCGTCACACCTTTTAAAAAAGGTAATTTGAAGAGTAGATGTCCAAAAGGGCCTAAGTCATTTTTTGAAAAAAATTACGTTTTTTGGCGGATAGAGGTCGCCACAGGCATAGCAATCATTGAGTAATATTGAGTGATGTTAAAGGTTCTAAGTCGTACGTTATAGGCTACAAAAAATTATTTTATTTTTAAAAGGCCATTAGTCACTTCAAGCCAATGAGTGACGCTCATTAGGTCATGTGATCACAATGGCCGATTGAACACTACTCGTAGCCAAAATTCTGCTGATTTTCGAAGATTTCTTTAACTGTTTTGTAAGATGGACACTGACAGTGATCTGGAAGGAGTACTTTTATTGCCAGATCTATCTAGTAAACGAAAAAGGGTTATTACTAAATGGAAAAAGCATGTAAGAAGCGAAAATTGCACGCAGGAGCTGGCAAAGTACCCCAAATGTGTTTATAAACATGGCGATGATATTGGTACCAAGCAACATAAACAATACGCAGGACGACCTCAACAGTACTCATGCTGAAATGTACAGGAATACCAATAAAGTGAGGCATGATGAATACATAACTTTTCTCCTTTATATAATCTATCCAAAAATGAAACGTCCATGCAAAAAAGACCTACGTGATTGCTCAATTATTTCCAAATGGCGTATAAGTCAAAAGTAAATAATTTGTTTATGACCTAATAAACGTCGATAAGTTTTAAACACCGTGAGTTTTTCATTCTTATCGGTTAGCCTGACACACCCATAACTTGTAATAAGATTTTCAGCAATTCATTTTCCATGAATTACAATTTGCCGTTTTGTTAAAAACAGAAAAAAATGACTTAGGCCCATCTGGAAATAACCTCTTCATTTTTTCTCATGCAGTAATCACGTTCCTTTCAATTACTTCATTTGCACGAATCTATATTACCTTTAGACGACCAAGCGTTCAGTACTGAAATTCCTCCAAACTTCAAGACACAATTTACGGTAAGATACAACGAGCCATTCAAGCTGACATACTATAGGGATTATGAATCCAACAAGATTCGACTGCCAGATTTTAAATTTGTACCAGCCTCATCAAGGAGCCGTATTGTAAAAAACAAACTTATTCATATTCATGGTAAAACGACAACCAAAATGGGAAAGATTTTAAAGTTTTTCTGGATTAAAAAAATTGTCCGTTTTGGTTTTGCATTTTACCGTGAGTATGACTACTTCCGACAAAAGTTAGTCTGCCGAAAAATCGGTTTTTACTGTGACCAACTTATTCCGGAAACATTACCGTGATTTTGGAAAGAAACACTGAAACATTACTTTGGAGCAGCAATTTATATAACGAGTGATTTGGACAGCAGCGAGTAAAGTGGAACGTATTATTAAGTAGATACTTAAGCACCAGAACTCCTACACTCGTAGCTGCGACCTTTGGACGAAGAACTTAAATAAAAAAAACCGAAATGTCTGCACCATATTTGATAGAAATTCTGTACTCTATCGTGATTGTACTTGACTTGAAATGGGAGGTTCGTGATTGCCAAAACTATCGAAATAAGAGAGTGTCCTAGTAGCGGTTGAATCAAGCCAACCAATGACAGCCTTCTCCGCATCAAAATCTTCTAGGTTAACGATACCGCACTCTAATCGTTTGGGATTACACGGAAGTTTTAATAAGGATCAGTTTCCTTAATACGGAAACTGATCCTTATTAAAATTTCCTAAACGATTCAAGCGCGATCCGATTTAAAGTCTAGAATATTCTTAAATATAGAAGTGCTTTTAGCAAGGTTCAAGTGCATGTATATTTAGGAATTTTCAATATTTTAACCAAATGATTTAAATGGAAGTTTATTAGAGGTTTGCTAAAATCGATCACACCTTCACTGCTTGGTATGATATAGAGCCCTCTGCCACAAGATATTCTTTTTCTTTTTCTGTTCCGCACCTTTCCTTTTCTTATGTCTCATCATCTCGGCCATATGCTAGCATGGATTTGTGCCTTCTTAACGGCAGTCATAATCCCAGCAGCGCCTCCCACCAAACCACCTACATCAGCTTTAAGGGGACCGAGCAATGCTAGTAAAGGTAGAAATTCACTCCGTATTTTTTTTCCATATTTTAAAACTTTTTAAACTTTTCTCGCCATTCTTTTATTTATTTATTTATTTAAAAAACTACTTCAACTTTACTCCAGTACTTCAACTTTACTCCAACTTTACTTCAAACTCATTTTCTATCACTTATCATTTTTCTAATGTGTGGTAAGTCGTA
The DNA here is from genome assembly GCA_023313725.1 of Lithobius niger. Lineage (NCBI taxonomy): Eukaryota > Metazoa > Arthropoda > Chilopoda > Lithobiomorpha > Lithobiidae > Lithobius > Lithobius niger. Next base: position 36,389 of record JAHWFP010182280.1, read on the forward strand.
TTCGGCGGGAATAGATTTCATCTTTACTTATACATCGACGATGCCGGATGAAGTCTCTCCGACAGCTCGGAACAGCCTAAAACCACTAGAGGATAGGTTTCGTTAAACTGAACCGAATCGGGAGGGGGGAGGGATTGAGGCTTAATGGTGCGTCGACAGCTAGGTCATTAGCGCCAATCTCAATCCCAGTGCAGTGGTCCGGGTTACCACTGCACCACTCATTACAGAGATATTATTCAAACCCCTAATCTAAATCATGTCATACATCTGTACCTCCTGCAAAAACTGAAAAACACCGGACAGGAGGACAGACTTATCGCCCAATTGACGCGCAATGTCATGCGGAAGATGGAAACGACGACGAACACCATCAAGATGGCGACAATCAACAAGGAAATGCCTGAATGCCTGAATACTGAATGGCAAGCTGTCGCCGACGAATAGCCAAAGGTGGCTCCGAGGCCTCAGCATAGAGGCTGACCACTGGAGAAGTTCGAAATGCCCCAGTCGCCACACGCAGGCCACTGTGATGAACAGTGTCCAACATCTGGAGTCACTAGCCGACCCATAGACCATGCACGCATAATCAAGTTTGCTGCGGACAAGGGCTCGGTAGAGGCGCAACATGGCAGTGCAATCGGCACCCCATGAAGTGCCCGAAAGAACCCGCAAGATGTTAAGCGCCCGCAAAGCCTTGTCTTTAAGTTAACGCAAGTGTGGAAGCCAAGATAACCTGGAATCGAACACCAGACCCAGGAAACGTGCTTGTGGGACAACAGGAATTTGTGCCTGTCCCAAGTACAGGCAAGGATCTGGGTGCAGTGTTCGTTGGCGGCAAAAGTGGACGTCACAGTCTTGTCCGGTAAAAACCGGAAATCATTACTGGTCGCCCAGGTATGGACTTTGTTAATCGCCAGTTGTAGCTGCCGCTCGCAGGTCTGCATGCGAGCTGCCCGAAAGCGCAGGCCGAAGTCATCGACAAACAATGACTGGGGAACAGCAGCTTGCTGAGCAATGGGGTTAATCCCAATAGCAAACAGGATGACACTAAGAACACCTCCTTGAGGCACACCATTCTCCAAGACAAATGGGCGGGAAAGAGTCGCCCCGACACGAACGCGAAAAGAACGGCCTGAGAGGTAAGCGGAAAGCAACAGTGGCATCTGTCCCCTCAAGCCACAGTCATACAGATTACGGAGAATCCCATAACGCCAGGTCGTATCATAAGCCTTCTCCAAGTCAAAGAAAACTTGAACCAGATATTGACGCAGGCGAAAAGCCTGCCTCACATCTGATTCAAGGGCAACTAGATGATCGATAGTTGACTGATACCGTTGAAAGCCACACTGGGACGCAGACAAGAATCCCCGTGATTCCAACACCCAGACCAACCGCTCACTGACCATCCGTTCCATAAGTTTACAGACACAGCTAGTCAGAGCGATTGGGCGATAACTGGAAGGAGAAGTAGGGTCTTTGCCCGGTTTTACAATGGTGACGACCACTGCTGTCCTCCATGCAGCTGGAATAGAGCCCTCTGCCCACACACGGCTGAACATCCCCAGCAAGAACTGCTGGGAGGCAAGAGGCAAATGTTTCAACAGCTGGTAGTGAACATCATCAGGCCCTGGCGCGGAGTCATGCGACTTGGACAAAGCTGAAACAAATTCCTGCCTGGTAAACGGCAAATTGTACTCCTCTAGCCCGTCGGAGCGAAAGTCAAGAGAGTGAGCCTCTTCCCTACGCTTAATCCCGAGCAAACCAGGATCTTAATGGTCATCACTCGACAACCGCGCAAATGCAGACGCAAGACAATCTGCGATATCCGGCACAGAAGAGATCACGGCATTCGCTACCCTTAACTGCGACACCGGGGAAGGCAAGTTCTTCCTCGAGATCTGGCGCACCTTCCTCCATACTTGCCGAGAAGGTGTGGAACGTGTGATTGACGAAACATAAGCCAACCACGAAGTACGCCTAGCATCACGGATAACATACCGGGCATGGGCACGGCAGTGTTTAACCCTTTGCGCTCCGGACCTGTGAATTTAACGGGAGGGCAAGCCAACCGTTGCGCGCCGGACCCGTAGAATTTACGGGAGCCACTTTATCGAGCTGTACGTCAGTCCGCGTGGTGCATTGATCGCTCCTGTAGCGTTCATTCACTAAAGGCATGTGTCTGCTACAATTTCCCGCCAATTTTGCCCACGTGACTAGTTTCTAGCCAATAATATTTAATTTTTTCCCGAGCTATGTTGTGTTCATTCGCTGCCCCCGTGAGTTTCGGAAAAAAAAAGATGGCGGCCATTGCATCACGCAGCGACTCTCCCGATTCGAATTTTGATTTACATCGTGCACCACCTTAGACCGAGGTAAATTAGCAAACTATGGACGTCTTTGAGAGATAAAACTGTAAAGAGAACTGTGATAACGTTTTTTTATTGAAAAATGATCGATAATTCATTATGTGAATCGAAATACGATGCGCCCGATTGGATCGGAGCACGACGCGATAAGAATGGCCGCTGCCGACCAAAGGAGGCCCGGCTCGCCGCTGCCGACCACGGAAGCCTGACCTGCTGCTGCCGTCCATTGACCCCCGGCCCGCGGCAGCCATCCTTCTCGTCTCGCGTCGCTTGATCGGTTGCCTTCTATTTCAATCCATTACACCGCCATATTCGCGAATTCAGGATTGGATTAAAAATATTAACATTTGAGAAATGATTTTTCTTCGTTGGAGTTTTATTTTTATTTATTTTTTAACAATATGGATTTCGGAGATTTAAACGATGTAACTAGTCCGAGTCGGGAATAGGCTTAACCTACGCTTTGCTGAAGTGCTTCGTCACTCGACCACTGGAACAACTGAAAATAAAATGCCTTTTTTTTCAGCCCTAATGGAGGAGAACCAACTATCTCATAAGATTTTAATTAATAATAGCTTGTCAAATGGATGTAAATATTTACGGCTGTGTGATTACGTGCCCATTTCTACAAAATAGGCCCAAACTTTGTTGAAAAGGAGGCTGCCACTCCTGAGAGCGATTAATGCACTACTGACAGACGTGACAATTTTATTTAATAAAAAAAAAAGTTTCACACATTTTTGCTTAATTTTTGGTGTGAAGAAGGATAACAGATATATCATTACGTTTATGAAAAAAAAGTACTCTTTCTGCATATAAAGTTGTCATAATAGCTCTTAAAGTACGTACTATGTTACGTTTTTTAAAATTTATAATACATTTGCCATTTTTCCCCAAAAAAATATGCCGTATAATCTTTTGTGCGAATATTCGAGTCAAGACCTAAGTATTACCAACTGTTTAAAAAAAAATTAAAGCCTCAACTACGTTTTTTAAAGGGAGTTACATGAATTTTAATGCTGACGTGCAATCATTTCTTGCTCTACAAATAGGCCTAAATTTTGTTGAGCAGAAGGAAGCTGCCAAGCACGGCAGCCGCCCCTGAGAGAGATTAATGCACTACTGACAGGCGTGACAATTTTATTTAATTAAAAAAAAAAGTATCACACGTATCTGCTTTATTTTTGGTGTAAAGAAAGATAACAGCTATATCATTACGTTTATGCAAAAAAAAAGTACTCTTTCAGCATATGAAGTTGGTCAAAATTGCTCTCAAAGCCAGTACTATGTTAGATTTTTTTGATCTGTAATACATTTGCCATTTCCCCCACCCTAAATACGCCTTATAATTTTTTCTGTGACTATTCGGGTTAAGGCCTAAGTATTACAAGCTGTATAAAAAAAAATGAAGCCTCTACAACGTTTTTAAAGGGAGTTACATGAATTTTAATAAAGACGTGCAATCATTTCTTGCACTGCGAAAAACTGGCTGGTTTGAGCTAGCAGGTGCTCTTTTTCTGGCTGGCGTCAGAAGGGTTAAAGGCCACAAAGTTTTCAGTAGTGGGGCTCACCATAAATGCACGTAAGGCACACCTGCGGGCCTGAATGGCCCGTCCGCAAGCTGGTGTCCACCACGGAACAGGTACTCGTCTCGGCTGCGTGGACGTACGCGGGATAGTAGCATGAGCAGCAGCAAGGACCACATCAGTGAAATGAGTGGAAAGTTCATCCACATCAGAAAAGTCCTCAACCGCACGCTGAAATACAGCAGCCTCAGCAAAGGCTGACCACTCAGCTCGTTTAGGCGCCCACCGGGCTGGCCTGGAAGCCACAGAACCCCCTTGTGTTGTGGACAACACAATGGGGAGGTGATCGCTCCGATGCAGATCGGCAGTGACAGCCCAAGTGAAGTGAACTGGGATGGCAAGCGAACAGAAGGCAAAGTCCACCGCAGACCAATTGCCTGTGGCAAGGTTACAGTGAGTCATGGCTCCATCGTTCAGGATGCAGACGGACCCCCTCTTCATCCACTCCTCAAGGATCCTCCCTTTGTTGTCAGTATGAGGTCCCCCCCACTGGACGTGGTGGCTGTTAAAGTCGCCCAGCAACAGGAAAGGGGCAGGAAGCTGGCGGACCAGGTCCTCCAGGTCACCAACCCCAAAGACCTCATCTGGTGGTAAATAAAGCGAAAAGACAGTAATATCGAAGTGAAAAGAAACTCTTACTGCTACCGCCTGAAGCCTAGTGTGCAGAGGCACACTGGCATGTGGCTGAGAGTGTTGAACCATCACTGCAACACCACCATGTGCACGTGGCACAGGGTCTGCATCCAGACGGTAGACAGAGTAACCCCTAACAACCGGACTATCCGACGCTTTAAAGCAAGTTTCCTGAATGCAGCAGCACAGAGGTCGCCAATGCGACAAAAGCAGCCGCAGCTCTTCTGCATGGGTCCGATAACTTTGACAGTTCCACTGAATGATGGCATGCGCAGGCATTAGGGCGGGCCTAAGACCAAATCATCCTTCTCAATTCCTCCTCTGGGCGATCCGAAAACATCTGAATCCTCACCCGAATCAAAAGATGGAGTGAGGTTCAGAACGAAGTTGTCCTTGGAAGGAGGAAAAAGTTCCGGAGAATTAGAACAGGAAATCTCTTCCTGCTCCATGGGCAGAGTAGTATCACGATGTTGAGGGGACGCAATGGACCCCTCAGCAAGCTGGCCGTTCAACGACCGTTTCACCGTCTCTCCCGGTGGCGACGTCCTCACGGGTGGTGTTGAGGCTTTTCCAGCAGGAGCCTTCTTCTTCGACGTCTTCTGTGGTGCACTCCGGGCAGGCGGAGGCTTAGCCGAAGCCTTAACCTGCCTGGGAACAGTTAGGGCAGCAGGAACAGTAGCAGGAGCAGAAGCATTTGCAGGCTGGGCAGATGTCGACGGCACGGCAGCAACTGGGTCCGAAGGACCCAAAAGACCCTGCAAAGATGGATGTTGCTGGGTCAACAAAGTAACAAGCATGCCTACCGTCCTCGTCAAAGACCTGAGCTCAGCGCGCAAATCCGCCAAATCAGCAGACTCACTAACTGGGCCAGGCAATGGCGCACTGCACACCTGCACAAAAGATCGAGTTATCGTCGGCGCTGATAGCTTGGCTTTCTTCCGGGCCTCCGAATAGGAAAGCCCGTTCTTTACCTTCAATTCCTGAACACGACGTTCCTCAACATAAACACGGCAGTCCAGTGAAGAAGCCTGGTGCTGACCACTGCAGTTGACGCATCGCTCCGGGGCAGCACAATCAGTGCCCTCATGGGCTGCCTGAGCACAGCTAACACAGGTTGGCTTACCCTTACATGAACCACAGGTATGACCAAAGCGTTGACAGCGGTAACACCGCATCGGGTTCAGGACATAACATCTGACCTTCAACCGCAGGTAACCGGCAGTAATGTGCTGCGGTGCAACCGGTGAATCAAAGGTCAGGAAGAAGGTGTCAGTTGGCTGAGCACCATTGTCACCTTTCCGCGTCAAACGCTTAACGGCCGTAACGCCTTGTGACTTGAGTTCGTCCAGGATGACATTATCACTGAGACCCCTCAAATCAAAGCACGTCACGACCCCCTTACTGCTGTTTAAGGTACGATGCGGCTCCACACGCACCGGGCATAACCCCAGTGCACTCGCCTTCAAAAGCCTCTTTGTCTGAGCATCGTCCGCAACCTCCACAAGGTATCCCCCAGCACGGTGCCGTGAGACACTCTTCGGATCTGAACCACAGATTCCTTTTAGTGCTTTGTGGACAGCGAAAGGACCGAGTTGGGTAACATCTCGGCCTTCGCCTGTCATCACCAGGAACTTCGGAACTTGGTCCCGACTTTTACTAACGTCTCGTAACTGGGCATCAAGCCCAACCATCTCTGGTTCCCTCCTCTGGCGCTTGCTAGTGCGGCGAGGAGGGGAAGAATTTTTGGGGGAAGAAATTTTTTCGGGGGAGGGGGGGAAGTAGTTGCCATGGAGTGCAAAAAGAAGTCGCGGTGGTGCGCACCCCCAGAAAAGAAAACCCCGCGCGTCACTTGGGTGATGCAGGGCCGGAAGCCGCATATCCAGGGCCCTGCACCAGGAAGCTAACACCGCCGTCTCTCTCGGTGAGGTGGCAGCCTAAGCATGCCGAGAGGCGAGGCCACCAAGGACACCAGCTCCGTCGATAACCCAAACAGTTCGGGTCCGTGATGTAGATGGATACAGAACAAGCCGCCTCCCCACATCGACTGGACCCGAAAGGTCATAGCCGATTGACCTTACGCCGGCTCGCCCAGGCTACCCGTCCTCCGGAATAAGAAGCCAAAACCCGAAAGCCAGGATATCCGCCTCCACGGATTACTGGGTTGCAGCACACGGCCAACATAATGGGGGATGAGGATGAAAAGCCCAGTGGCCAGAATGGGCAAATTGGAATCAAACCCAAAAGGAGATTCAAACCACCAAACATTCTCTAAGCAGCCGCCCCGGGCCCGATTTGTCCGGATGTCCCTTCACCTCTTTCCGACTAGTGCTTGCGACGGGTGTTAAACCTGCCCGCCATACACACCGTAGGTGCACTCGCAAACCGTAGTGTTAAGGTTGCTAGTGTTAAAGACGGACCAAAAAGCCTCTGCCATGCAGACCCTTGGCACACTAGCAGACCGTGATCTTGGGTTCCCTTTTAGTCGCCTTCTACAACACGCAGGGGTACGGTGGGCTTATTCCACCCCCAGCCCACAGGGGGAGAACCGAATCGAAGCACAGATCCTCCAAGTTGTAGAAAGCTTGCCTAAACTCTCGAGCCATTCTGTACAAGATGGAATATTCATCAATAGTATAATTTACGTTCAAGTTCAGGAAAGGGTAATACTCAGAATTTAAAGTCACATGAGTGTACTAAAGGTTGCAGTGATCGAAAATGGAAGAATTTTTATTTTCACTGTCTTTCCTGTTCTTCTGAAGAGCCGGAGTTGCCCACCTGGGTTTCTCGACCACCGACGTAGTAAGCACGGGCCAGGTGAAGTTAGTACTCTGCTGCAGTACACAACTATCGTAATGCACTGTTCAAACCCCAAATCCACATTCATTCCTCCGTCTACGTACTTGAAAAGCCTAAATTTCTGGTCATTGGATGCCGTGATGTGTGGAACGTGCCACAAAATGCCGTACAGCACGATTTTGCAACGGCTGCTTTCTACTACCCCTAGATAACGTCAGCAAGTGTTTGCTGCCGTACACTATCTTGTCGAAATTCTCAAAAAATCAGATGATTGTGTTTTAAAGGATTGGCGAACAAGCAACTCCGTTTCAGAATCGGTTTCTTTACGATCGTGTCATGGTGTGGTTTAAAGCCCAGGTTATCGGTTAAATTGGCTGCCACAGATTCGGCACTATTTATCGCCCAACAGTTGCCCAGCAACGATACTTGATCGCTCGAGCTGTACGTGAGCATGGTTTTCAAGGTGGTACCATACACAGGCTAATTTAATTGGGCCACTAGCTTGTCGCCCAGATGATAATTATTTAATGCTGAAAAACAAGTACATGGGCACATTGTTGATGAGCGTGATGACGTCAGCATTCGCGATTACTGTTATCGATATTGAGCAATATGCCTTTAATCAAAGATAACTGTTAGCAAAGTGCATGAACAAATCTTGGTTTTCTATTATAATTATAATTTCCGAATTCACATTGTTGGGGCTGTTGCCAACTATTGGGTTATACTCGTGATAAGAATAGCTCTCCATGGACGAATCGTGCTGGAAGGACTCGTTTATATTCAGATATTCTTCTATTAAATTTATCTCCCTATGTAAAAGGCTCATTTTGGGTGTTTAGCTGGACTTCATCTGCTCGAGTGGTAGTTAGCACTTATGATGCATTTATTACTTATTGGTCATTAGTTAAGCTTTAATAATGAACTTCCATTCTAACACCAATTAACTTGTCAGGAAATCGTTTAATGTTCTTGCTTAATTCCATGATTTTTGTGAGGATAATAGAGTTATTGCCCCACCAAGTCCAAAAGATGCACATTACGATCGCCTAGTTTCTAGGTTTTACAATTCATTAAATTTACTTAATGTTAATTAAATCTGAAGCTGTCAGCGAAACGTGCGTGTAGCGAAAAAGATGTGATTCAGAAAAAACACATAATTAACATTTATTTACACTAGCAAAAACATTGGCAATTGTACAAGACCAACTTTAAAACCAACATCATTATTTTTGCCATAAACATTTCTTTAAAAAAACATACATTTCAATTTCAAAATTTTTACCTTGGGAATTAGACATCAATGGAGTCGACTTATTGCTTCTCTTGAACAATCTTGTGGATTGTAATTAATTTATTACATATGTAATTAACTTCACTCCTAACCTTACTATTTGATGTAAGCTATTACAAGTTAATAATTAAAATTGGAAAATACTTTAAGTTACTTTTAAGTTTAGTTTATTTTAAGTTTGGTCACATCATTTCTTTTTCTGAAAGGATTTAAGCTAATTTATCGCAAATTTACTTTCGTTGTGCCTTTCATACTCATAGATAAGAATTGCCGATTCTTTTCTGTTGTTGCCCCCGTCGTTCCAAGTTGAGCCTCTCATTTCATTATCTGCCTAGCTCGTTTCTTGGCTTTCCACTAGCATACTTTGCACGCAAAGAGTTCTAATTCATTGCTGGCTGCTGGAGGTATGAGCTAATTGCTCTTAATTTTCATTTGTTAATTAAATATCACTTCGAATAGATTTCAAAACTATTAACTGTATTAAATTTAAATATTAAAATTCAGACTTATAAACTATAAACGATGTGTTTAATTAAAAAAACTAATTATTCTTTTTTATTCATTGTTTGCTTGCCGCCTGTCTCAATTAAACTTCTCGTATGGCTTCCTAGCTTGCTCCACTTAGCGCTCTCTACACTCATAAAATCGTGAAACTGCTCTAAATTATGGTCTTTACACCTAGCTTTGATCAGATTTGTTTTTGACCATCAACTGATTACCTTTATTATTAACGCTAAATCCTTTTCCCGCTATTTTTTTTCGGCCAAATTCTAATATTCTATTTTTTTCTTGCTTTGTATTTATAAAAAATTAGTTTTTTGATGGCGAAATGCTGACCATCAGACTCTATTCATCGTCTTGAGAAGTTAACTCGATGGGAATATTCCGAATTTTATTGGTAATTACGGGAAGATGTATTAAGTTTTGAGGAGCGATTATTATCTTACAACTCGGAGGTAATCCACTATAGAAAGCACATATGCACGGTTGAGTGTTGGCGTTGATGTAGAACGAGCCAATTATATTAGTATGAACGAGTATCATATTGATGTCGACAGGTTTTTGCCCTTGCTGTGATTTAGTATCCTGCAAGAATCCCAATACTGAGCCTAAAGTCTTGTCTACTAAAAACGAAACTCCTTAAGTTGGATTATTGATAATCAAATTCATTTTTAAAGTGTTATGATAATAATAGCATTTCTTCATGCCCATTTCGTTCTAAGGCAGCTTGAATAAAATTGTTCAAAACCGAAGTTTTTTAGGCGCCGGAATAACTTCCTCTTTAATCCAGCTGGCCACCATCCACCATGACAAAATGTCATTATTATCCCTATGCACGTTGAATATGCTATAATAGTTGTCTTTTCTAGAATATAGGTATATAGACGTTTTTAAGTGGCAGCTTAGCTCCGCAACCACTCCAATTAGAATAATCGAACTGGAATCCATATTTATCTTTTTTATATACTCGAAAAAAATGTAATTGGAATACATATTTTCTTTTTTTATAAATATATCGAAAAAAAGTTAAGCACTTCAAAATCAATAAACCTTACCACAAATTTAACGATTGTATAATATGCAGAGTAATTAGCACATATCCTTAAGGAAATATAAAGCTGTTAAAAAAAGCTAGTGCAAATTCGAGTAAACCTAGATAGAAAATTCAAGTGGTGCTCCAAGTCTTAGTGGAAATATAACAGTCAGTAAAAAACAAGGAACACTTAGTGCAAGCTAACCTTATCGGAAATTTCAAGTGATGCCTCTGAGTCTTAGTGAAAATATAAAGCTAGTAAAAAAAACAATTCTTAGCAAAACACTAGCTAAACTCGAGTAAACCTGGACCATAAATTCAAGTAGTGTATCTGAGTCTTAGCAAAAATATAAAGCCAGTGAAAAATCTGCAATAATTAGTAAAACACTCCGTTAAAGTTGAGTAACCCTGCTTCGATATTTCAAGACTAAACCCAGCTCTACAGCGCAAATATGCAAAATTTAGCAGAAACTTCGCTAAGTTCAAGTAAAAGGGGTTGCAATTCAAGAGTACCGTCGAGGTTTATCGGAGTGACATGACTAGAGTAAACCTTGATGTCATGCTTCGGGTCTGTAAAGTAAACTTTGACGTCACTTCCAGTCAGTAGAGTAAACCTTGACTTCACGACATCACACGAGTTCCGGTCAGTATAGTAAACCTTCACGTTACTTCCGGTCAAGTGCTAGGGGCCAAAGTTCCATAGTTTCCAAGAGGTAGGGAGGTAGCAAAAGGCATATTTTAGGAGGAGAGAAGGCCGGAGGTAGAAAAAGGCACATTCTACACCTTCACCCAAATGAAGGGCCTTGTGCTACAAAATACAAAAGTGCCTCGTGCTAGTGGGTCTGTCCAACCCCATATGCAAAACCACTCTACTAAGAGGGAAGTTTGGTTTTTCTAGCAAGCTTGGTCTTGAGTCGCAAGGTTGGTCTTGAGTTGCTGGAACTACGCCGAATAAAATTTGATCTTATTTTGAGATATTAGATTCTACATGGATTGATCTCCATTGATCTTCCGTTTTTTAATTTTGCCCCCAGCAATATTTGCACAAGGGGCCACAATCTGAAGCTTGCTGTACAATCTTCGTGTCTCGGCTGTCGTTGATATTTCTTCTCGCTACGGGTTGTTCCAATCTAGAATGCGCTTGGGGCAGAAACAGGGAATGCCCAAACTGTTTCTGGTTTTCGCAGGCTACTGGCTTTGGAACAGTTAAATGTTTTTCTGAAGCGTCCCCTGGCCCCCATTCATTAAACTCTGCCACCAGCAGACCTCCCCTCCCCAACACCTGTTTTGGGAACGGTGTTAGTGGCTCCCTGCACTTCCTCTTCCCTCGAGCATATTATTACTTAGGAGAACTCTGTAAACCCACTCAACATTTTATGCTGCGTTTCAAGTCTAAAGTCACATTTTTGTCTACAACATTTATAGTCTTTCATTGTCTTTTTACTTTGCCATTCGATAATATTACCGGACACTTCAGAGATATCAGTTGCCTCAACCAACACCCTGAATCTGTACATAGGCATTTGTGAGATGCGAAGAGCTTTTAGCGGAAAGGGAAGGAAAAAATACATGTTTACTGTCACGATAAAAAATCTTCTTCTCTGAAGACTAGTGGTGCAATGTGGGATTAGGTGATGATTAGGGCAGAACCAGGAAATGACAGACTTTTCCAAATAGTGCTACCAAACATGGAAATTCTTATTCCTTTCTTAAGTAAATTTTTTAAACCATCTTATTTTCCTTCTAAATTTTGAATTCAGAATATATGTACCAATAAAGTATCACCAAAGAATATGTGCGTTAACACTATTACTTTCACATAGCGACAGAATGATAAGTCTGAGCGTTGGCTAAGTAAATGAGGAAAACATTTGCTGCTGTGCAAACAGTGAACCCCATAAGAGACTAGCGGAAGGTGCACTTTTATCATTTTTTGTATGCTTACTCGTTAGTACTCCATATCACTTACTATCTGGTGTTTCTCCTGTTGGTGGGTCCAAGTTGTATCCATAAGCAAGCATGGTTCTGACTGTCTCACTGGCGGTGTCTCTGGAATAGAAAAACAAAAACGTTTAGGCTGCATCTATAATTTATCTGTAATAATGTTACTGCATTAAACGGTGAGACAGAATATCAGAATCTGATGTTTCTTTTTGTCTGAATGTAATCGATTTGAGAACATCCATAAATTACGTAATGCTTATTTTGTCTGTTTACAAGGTGTACCACTTGACGTGACCCCCTCTCCCAATCCTGTAATGTAACACTCAGTATATTTAAAGCATACTTTTATAATGTATTACCTCTGCTTTCTGATGAACTGGTAAAAGCTTCAACATCAGACCATTTCTACACGTCATATTAATACATTCGTACATTAAATAAATTATTTTTCAATTCATAATAAATCCTGAATAACCTGAAAGATTTGTATGTTGTTTAATGTTGCTTTCATTGTTTTATTTATTAAGTAAAAAAATGTACGTTAGCAGTTTGTTACGTAACAAACAATTAACCCCTCTCTCTTCATTGTACCAGTCCGTAACACCACAAAGACCTTCCCTTCTCTCCTTAGTTACGTAGGCAGTTAGCTCCCTTGGATATCATAACATTTGGAAGTTTACTCTGACTTGTTTTAAATTTTGTGAACGAAAGGAGTCCTTGAAATTTCCGAGTTTAAAGATGCTGGGCTGGCCTAGAGCGATTTCGTTAATATTACTATCATTATTATTAAATTGCTTAATTTATTTTTCAAGATTTATTAAAATGACTAAGCCAAAGGAAGCACGAGATGGTGGTAGGTAATACAGGAGTGAGAATATAAAAAGAAAACATTTACAGAGCACCTAGATGTTGTGAACAAATGTGCAGCCTTTGAGCACATCGATGCCGATATTCCATCCAATTATTGATACCTTATCCCACAATACAAACATTGCCCAATTTGATCAACACCAGCCAACAGAGGCTGTATTATGACCTATCAAAAGAAAGGGTGACTCAAGCCTTCGGGAACAACACATCATGAACATAGTGGATTATAATATATAACAAAAAATAAGCAAATTTATTGAGCCATAACCAGGAACTACATCCGTTAACGAACAAGTGAAGCCTGGAAGACAGAGTAACATGATTTTTCTAAAATGAACTATAAATTTAAATAAAATGCTTACCATTATCAACCATTTAGTAATGTGCGAAATTACTTTAATATTTTATTTTATTGTGAACCAATGTTTTCTTTTAATCTCATTGCATTTAGCAGGACATGTGCCAAAAAGTATTTGTATCAGATTATTATTTATGTGTGTATTGCCATATTCTGTGATCTAGAAAATTATTTGTTTTCCGGTAAGACAAGAAAACCAATTATAAGGGGAAAAGTTTGCAGTAGAGAGAAGGTCACCTTCGCTTTCTCAGAGAATCATGTCATTTGCCCAGTGGGATAACTAAACGCCGTTTTCGACCTCGTACGAGAGAGGGGGATTTTGTCAAAAAAAATGTTCACCCCGGGAACATTAGCTAGACATTATTTGAGGCTTCAGGGGGTGCAAATTATGCTGCTGCACCTTGCTATTTCGACCCAAGTGGGATTCTGCACTAAATGTATGTAGACCCTCTGACCTTTTGTTCGCCTCAAGGCCACTTACTGAAGGATTAAGGAGGAGGAACACACCAACACCTACCACAACTTCAAAAGAAGTGTAATGCAATTTACGAAATAATTTCTTGACATTTCTTAAATTAAGAAACGAATTGAAGGTGGATTTCATCTTCTTGCAGATCTTTCACATACCTCACATCTGCTTGGAGAACTGTTTTGTTGTGCTTGTGTGTTTAAACTTGCCGCTTTCACTTCCGTTTTGGGTTGATGGTTGTGGCGCTTGTGACTGTGGCTCCATCTGTGTCATGGGAGTGTTAGGAGAGGAGAGCTTTTCTTTGAGAGTTTAGGTCTTGGGTGAACTTGGACGCTACGATCTTGGCTCGTCACGATGTGAGCCTATTGAACTTTCATAAGATGTATACCTGGAGTCCGGAAAGGTTTTACAGAGATTCTTTCCAGTGCCCGAATATGGGGTTTAGATTTAGTGGATAATTTAAGCAACATTCTCATGCGGTCCCACGAGATTCTGTGTTTCTTGAAGGTGTGGTGAGAGACAACTCTACTTTTTAGGTATTCTTGCTCCTCGGCGGCCATCACTTGCTTGAGAAGTTGCATGGGTCTGCACGAGGATGCTTCTTAAATCGTCCACCAAATTCGATAACCATCTCCAATTAGGTTCCACATGGAATCATACACAATTGCAGTCAACAACAAAGAGTTCTGTACACAATAAAACAAATTTTCACCAATGGAAAATCGCTATGACGTTTTTTGTGCACTTCCAATGGGTCGTAAAGATCAGTAGTGCAAGGGTGATCATTCCAAATTGGCGGGTGCGAATTGCCATTTGTTGAATTTGTGTATACTTTTTACGGTTCTTTTATTTCTGTTAGTATCTCCAGCGTAGGAGTAAGGGAGAGGTGTGAATCATTTACCATCATTGTATTGTCTTGTTTTTTTAGGTGACCAAGAAAGACTCAGGTCTTTCGAAAATAAAAATTCTGTGTGTGCCTATGATCTTGCTGATTTTAACTGTCTCCAGGAACAAGTGTTTATCCTTGATTCCACAAATTAACCATGTTTGAGTTAATGGAATTCTTCTCCCACACTCCCATCTCACATATGGAGCCACGGTATCCGGAAAAAACGCCCCCGACAAAACGCCCTCGGAATAAACGCCCCCAGCAAAACGCCCCCTGGAAAAAGCGCCCCCAGGAAAAAACGCCCCAGGAAAAAACGCCGCTAGGAAAAAACGCCCCCAAGTAGGGGAAAAAGCCACAATAGTGGTCATCGTAGCTGAGCCTCATATTTAAGACTGCTCATCTACACAAGCATTAGTTTGCTTCAGATAACGTCATGCTCCAAGAAATTTATAAAAAAAAAAGTTTCTTTGCGTATTTACCCTCCATTTACAATTCATTTTTAGCTACATTTTTCCTTAAACTATACTTCTTTTGCCGTCCAAAACGTGCAGTGAGATTCAAAATTGTGCTGATTCATCTGTATGAGCATTAGTTTGCTTCAGATAACTTACAGCTCCAAGAAGTTTATTTAAATGATATCTTTGCATATTTTCTACACTCTCCCCGTTTATAATTCACATACTTAGCTACTTTTTCCCTTTACTAGCCTTCTTTCTCCTTCAAAAAGTTTATGTATCCAAAACTCCGTCTCCATTTCTTGAGATCTCCCTATTCTAGACTATCTCCGCGTAATCATCAATAATATACAATTTTAAATCTCACTAAGTCGTATCAGTTTTTAAGCAAAACAGTATATCTTTTAAGTAAATCAAATACAAACGGAGCGATATCATAAAGCTACAAATTCGCTAGAGAAATCCCTACTGGGAACGTGAAATTGCTCACAATTCTAATGTCCCTGTTTAAGTTGTATAGGTTTTTAAGAAAAAAACGGTATATCTTTAAATTAAATCAAATGCAAACGGACAGGGTATCGTAAATGTATTAATTCGTTAGCGGAATCTCTACTCGGGGCGTGGAATCGCTCACAATATCAATCTTTTTTTAAAGTAAATTTCTTGGAGCCTTGCGTCATCTGAAGCAAACTAATGCTTGTATAGATGAACCAGCTCAATTTCGAACCTTACTACTTAAGGAAGTGTAGTTAAGGAATGGCGTGAACCTGGCGATGCGAACCAAAAATCATTTACTCAATGACATTATTTCTTGGGGGCTTTTTTTCCTAGGGGCGTTTTTTCCTGGGGGAGTTTTTTCCTGGGGGCTTTTTTTCTCGGGGGCGTTTTGTGGGGGGCGTTTTTTCCTAGAACCATGGAGCCACAGTCACGAGCGCCACAACCAACAACCCAAAACGGAGGAGGAGGTAGCGAGTTCAAATGCACAAGCACAACATCGAAACAGTTCTCCAAGCCGAAACGTGTTTGACTTGGAAGCCTTAGGAAGGTGGAAGATCTGCAAGAATATGAAATCCACCAAAAAATTCACTTCTTAGTTGAAGAAACGTCAAGAAATTATTTGGTAAATTGCGTTAGACTTTTTCGTTATGATTGATTATAACCAAAGTAAACACATATTGGGCTTCGCGATAGCGTTCAGCTCGATATTGTAATTATCGGCCGCTGCCTCGCTCACATGCTCCTCGGATCCTTCATACCTAATAGCCGCTATCTCAACTGACCCTGATTCCATAGCTTACCTGTTTTGCACACTTGCGTCTTTAACTTTCCTGCGTGTCCTTCCTCGTCATCCCTGGTGACATCATTTATTATCACCTACGTTCCTTACTTACCTGTGTTTCACCTGTCGTCATTCTTGACAGACGTTACTTAAAATCATGGCTTCTCTGTGATTGAATTTAAGAATTTAATTTTACTTACCTGTTAATTTTGTTTGTTCGCCTTAGTTAATATGCTTTATCAAAATTTAACTTAAACTAAAACACTAGTCGTTTATCTCGGAGTGTGAATTAAATGAAAAAATAAATAATAAGCCATCAGGTGATTTTCCTCTTGAGCAAATCACCTGATATGTAAATTTACCTCTCCCCATATAACCCCGTAACCGTGTGATGATCAGTACCCCTTCGACCTTCGTTTTCGTCTAGCTGGACGTGTTGCTGTCAGCTGGTGGCTGGCTGAGCGGTCGTTGCTTTTTTTTTTTTTAACTAAGTGTATTTTAACTAATTTTAACCAGTTTTAACTACCAGTCGTGTAGGCCATACGAAGTCACGTTTTGGTTGAGCAAGAACTTTTCTTCTGTTTTTCCTCTAGCACCGAACTATCATGGAATCTCCAGACTTTGGTAAATTCAGTTACTATCTTTATACCTTGAACTGACGTGCAGTAAACTTGAGGTGAATTCCCCCGTAGATATTTTGCTGGACAAAATTCGTACTGGTTAGCGTCTTGAGATCTTGGGTTCGACTTCTGTCCAAGATAACCTGATTTTCCGAGCGTGTTTTGGTTTAACCGATGCTTAACCATGTATTTCTTCTCAACCTATTGTAGAGGTAGCTGGGCTTCGTGATTCTTGGTGGTAATTCTTACCATATTTAGGGTGAAGGTTCGACCCACTTTAACATAAAAATTAAAACCCGTTGCGTGATGCTAAATGATTTGTCCACTAAACCATTACTCCGTTGCGTGAAGCTTGTTTTGTAATCAAAATGCAATCTCCGTAACGAGAGGGACACCAGTTCGAAACCCACCCCCGGGTGAAGCTTACCGTTGTGAGACGTCAGCTAAGTGTGTTCTATCTTGTTTTGCTAGGCATAGTTTCGTAATGTTGCTAAATAACAATAGTGTTTCCATCCCGTTGCGTGAGGATGCCATTCCGTCACGAGATGCCCGAACATTATTTTAATTTAACATCGATCTCCGATATTATTTACCTTAACCATAATGTCATCAAATAATTAGCTCTAAAATGGCGTGGTATTGTATCTCGAAACTTGTAATCCTACCCCCCTTGTTTTTTTTTTTTATGAAATATGCATTCTAAAACAACCCCTTTTGTTGAATGAGTTCGTTCATGCATTCCATTTTGTTTGAATTTTCAGGCTTAACCTTTTTGCCCTTCTCTCGGTTTCAACAGCGGTTTTAAATCCCCGCTATTGAACCCTGGACCTCAAGCACAGAATCACCCCCTAGACTTTTTAATCCAACACCTTCCCCGCTGTTTGCTTGATTCAAAGGATGAATTTGGCCTAACCCACAACTAAAAGCCATACACAATGATCCTGTCGGCGTACAGATAACCCCCCTTTTTACAATGATCTTACTGCTGCAAAAAAACTGCTAACTGCCTGCACATTCTGCGGTATAAGGCCTTTTGAAAACAACTCACAACTTAGCAAGAAAAAATTATATAAACAGTAAATTATTTGTTGAAGTATTTTTTTTCTGAGCAAGACTGGCCAAACAGTTACACATACTCACCTATTTGCTTTCTTTATGATGTCATCCACTTTACTGTACGGAACTAAATGGGGACTTCTTTTATTCTCGTTTTCCTGAAATGGAAGAAGAGGTTTTGACATATTATGCTTTGGATTGTAGACAATCACAACAGACACAAAATAATTACTAATTACTATTTATTTTGTTAATTACTGAACAAATAAAAACAGGCATTTTTTATTACAGGCTTGTTAACGGCATTATGCTTGTATGGTAATTGGTTCCACTGCCTACCATACTTTAAACCTTAAAACATTGTGGCAGTTTACTGGTACTTGGTCATGTGTTTTAAACTAATAGTTGGATGAAACAATTTTGTTTGACACTTCAGGAGAGCAAGAATCTCGGAATCTTTGACAGAAAGCTAGGATAAGGATAAAAGAATATGGTGAGAGAGTATTATGTGCCTTTGCAGACTGATTTGCCTTTCACTTCACAAAAATGAAAAAGAGACTAATATAGGTCTCGTTTTGTCACTTATGATAAATATTGCGTAGCGCTGAGTTTTTTTTTCGCATTAATGAGACTACTTCTGATCCGATGAAGGTGGAAAAAACTAAGAAAACTGCCATCAAGACGGCATGGTTTTTATCGCGAAAGAATGGCTTGCTCATATAATAATATCAAATTTATTCTACAAAGAAGAAAAGGGCAAACAGGATATCGATGGCTATCACTAATGCAACCCTAAAAAAATCAACAGTATGTAGTCACAACATAAAATACATCGGCAAGAAAACCAGAGTCAAGTTACATAAAATCCCTTTGTGTTTAAAAGCAGTCTTACCCTAATTCTGAACACTGAAACGAATAAGAAGTGATCTAAAAATAAATGTTTAATACTGTAGAATTTTGTTTTTCCTTTGTCTAAGTTTGATTTGAGGAGGGTTATGGCCTTACAGACTCTTGCTACTGTTTGGTAACGAAGTAGTCATTGGTAAGAAAACCAATCAAGTTACGTAAAATCTCTTCTTGTTTAAAAGCCTTCTGAACACTGAAACGATTAACAAATGATCTAAAAATAAGTGCTTAATAATGAATAATTTTATTTTTGCTTTATCCATCTGTGTTTCATTTGAAGAGATTTATGGCCTAACAGATTTGTATGACTGCTTGGTACTATATAGGGTAGTCATTTCCTCCGAAACATTGCATTTTTATCATTAGATTTGCTGTTTGTATCAGTTGCTGGCTTTTTTATTTTTTTATGTCGTTAGAGCTTTATTTCCAAAAAAAAAAAAAAACGCATAAAAGAATTGTATATATCCATCTAGTTGCCATTAATAAAACGATAAAACACATGTCAATCCAAATCATCATGGAAAATCTGAGAAGTAGAAATACATTTTCTCCTTCAAAAGAAAATATAAAGCAAAACCTAAGCTACATTGTGATAGGAAAAGAGAAGTATATAATATAACATAAACAAAGATGGAGCAATTACCTGAAAATCACAAAACACTCCCACCCACCCACCCGTAGCACAGAATTAAAGACAGCCAGAATGAGACTTGAAGAAAAGGTGCTATAACAGCAAAATCTGGAAGAACCTTCCAGGTGGAGACAACACTTTCCATGAAAATGTTTCTGCATGATTGAACCTACATGGGCTTCCATGGAGTTTCTAGAGTGTCCACTAGTAACACTGGTACTGTAGCAAAAAGGATTGAGTTTAGGATCAATGTAGCCATTTAAAAGCTGGTAAACCAAAATAACATCACCACGAATGAAGCACTTCTTGAGATAAGGTAAGTAGAAAGATCTGAATGGTTCAGAAACAGGGACAAGAACTGGTTTAAAAAACGTCTGCACCAATCATAGTGGAGGAATTTTAGAAAATTCGACCTAAGAAATTAGCAGGAAGTGGAAACTTGGCACCGTAGTTAGTGATGCCATGCTGATGACCCTGTCAAAAGTCCCCATAAATCCATGCTGTGCTTCAGCCGCCATTTTGGAAAATGGCGCTCGATTTTCAGTTGTTTGGCAGTAACTGGAGAAGATTCAAACTTAGCAAAATTTATCAAGAGACAAAAATTCTCACTCAGAAAAAGACAAACATTTTTTGTAGGAAACATTTTTTTGCATTAAGAAAAATAAAAAAGTTACAGACTGATAAAGAATGCAACTTCTGCAGTTTAATGCTAATTGACAAACTACATACAAGTTTTATACATGAAAACATACACAATGAGCTGTGAATAAATATTCTAAGATACTATTTAGTTGTCCATGTAAGATTGTCCATGTCAGATTATATATTCTCTGGGAAAATGACCTTTCTTGCAATAGACTTATTGTTCAATCGTCAAGAGTCGTGTAACAGCATTTCAACAGGTGAGTTGTCGCAGGCAGTTCCTTCGCACTCTCCACACATTGCTGAACACAACAAATCAGACTGCACGCACTTGCATCTCTTATTGGTGCATCCTCCCTTGCAGTTGCATGAAATTATCTTCAGCAGTTCTGATGGAGCTGCTTCCTTGGTAGTGGGAATAGGTCTCAATGATCCCTTTGTCACTGACCAACCCCACTCTGTCGGATCCATCCTATTTCCCATCCATTCCTGAACCTGCAGATATATTCTGTATGAGTGTTGCTCTGCAGCTGAACTGGTTGGAGGCAAGGATGCCAATTGAAAAGACGTATCCAACTTCTTTCTTGCGACTGTGCGGTTGTAGGTGAGATACCTTAACTCGTCCAAGGACTTTGATTTAGATCCATACAGTTTTAAGATAAACCTTTCTCCAGCAGCTTTTATATCTTCTTTACTGGCATCCTTTTGGTTGAATATTTTCATTCCATCTCTCAATTCCTTGTCCTTCTGAAGAAGTTTATGTCCCCGTACCTTGCCTTTTTTGTACAGCGCTGATGTCGTGTCGCATCCAGTCACCGCGTGAGCAAACAGTAAAACTTCACAAGCTTCAGCCATTTTCTCTTTCTCCATTTGGATGTTAAAAATAGTGGGTGAGCTGTTGGATTTTCCGGGTTTGAGAAACCATAGTTCTACAAAATCTATGTGGGCTAGAGCAGTTAAAAGCACAAGTAAATCCGTATCCTGCCCAATGACGACTGTTGGACATTTATGCCTGACTTTATCTAGAGCAGCCATGACAATAAGAGTATCTGCATCACTCTCCGCCTCTAGAACAGAATAGCCTTTCGTTTTCATTCTTTGTACAAGACAACCTATCAGATTTTGTTTGTTGCGTCTGTTTGCCAAGAAACTGGACTTAGAGGTCGTGGTTGGTGTATTGTCATCAAAGATTATGTCTCTAGAAGTTCCAGTTTCTGCTCGTCGCTCTTGCTCTGCCCTTTTAGTGGTTTCACTTTCAGGATAACCATCAAACACCACGGTGAAGTTTTTACCATAATGGCTCTCAGCATAGGTTGTGTACATGTCTAATATTTGACCAAAAGTGGCTGGTTTTGGCCAAACAACACAATGAAGAAGGTTTCCTCCATCTAAAATATAGTGAGTATTGACTGGTAAATCTAAAGTTGCTTTTAATGATTGAAAAGCATTTAGCATGGAAGACTTGGTACAACATGGAAGACTTCCGTAACAACATACAATCAAATAATGATGGAGGTACACTTGCCAACTCGTATTCGAAGTAACCTTTCACTTCTGTTTTCGTTTTGTCCAAACATATCATTCTGTGGAAGAGTTCTTGTTGGGAATGCAGTATTACATCTTTGTCCTTAAATTTTACAGTGCCTGATGTCAGTTTAGACAAAGGCACTACTTTGTTCCTCCGTTTCATACGAACATCACAGAAGTTGCTTCCTGACAATGACTTCATGGTTTCTGTACCGATCTCTACTGCCTTTTCACAGGTTATTGATGAGTCTGCTACTATCCCATTTGAGAGGTTGATCAACTGCCCTGATAGTTGTCGAATTGGGTTATGTTCGTTTAGCCAGCTAAGAAATCGCTCAAAGTCAGTTGAATCTCTCGATTGACAATGTTTTCCAGTTTCTGTGTTCTGTTGAACATTTGTTGTACTAACTCCAGTGAACTCTGCTAAGGCTTCAGAAATTTCGACACATGATGGGGCCGATAACACCCATCTATGTAGCGTTGAATCTGTAATTCCACGACCATGTGTAAGTCCACCTATAGCTTTAAAGCTATGCATCAGAATCTGCTCAATGCACATATCTGTTGAAACACCAGACCAAAATCTGTTGCTGCGCCTGATTGTATAATATCCATCTTCCGTAAATCTTTTGTAGTCCTCAGGTGACATTCTTTTAGACAAATCTTCCATACTCTGAACATAAAGGTGGGCACATTTGGCATAGTGTACATGTCCTGCACTGTGAAAATGAGGGAGCATATGTTTAACTACTGTAATGTGAGACTTCCAGTCTCCAGTTCTTTCAGCCCTTATGAACTGTAACATTAGAGAGATTTGATCAAAATACTGAAGCCACAGCTTTGCCGTTCGTCCAGATCCTCCAAGCTCTTCTTTAGTTTTCTCAAAAAGGTTTATGTACTTTTCTAGAGCAGTACACTTAAATACATCGTCAGAGGTGATGACATTAGCCAAAAACTGTCGGGACAATTCATGCAGTACTTCTAGCGATTCTTCAGACTTTGAAACAAGTTCGTCATGAATGAGACGAAACAGGGCTGCAACTGTTAGCATATGTGCACGTACTGCTCTGGCATACGCTTTGCCTGTCATCATGTGAGGTACAGTCGCTTTTCCATAGACAGTTTGCCACAAATCCTCAATTCCACTGCCACTCATTATATGGCCTACTGCTCCCAAAAAGGACATCAACAAATGAAAGCCTGATGATAAAAGACTTCCAGCTGGAGCTGACTCAACAATGTCAACAGATTTCCAAAACAAAGGTTGGTCAAACGTAACAACACATGTCTGGTTATGAACCTGGCTTTGTTTTGCAGCAAATGTCAAGGCTGAATAAAGGGTCGTCAGATTACCTGGCTCTAGGTTGATGAAAGGCACAGTCAGCACACGACTGACATCCCATTTTCCACTGTTAACAGCTGCTTTCATGATTGCTTTCATGATCTCCAACTTGGCAATTTCTTTTCAACATCAATGAATCCAGCCAGCCATAAAATATCTAGTTTGAATGGTTTGCAAACAGCTTCTACATCTACAGCAGTGTCTCCATCTGCATCTCCATCTGCGTCTCCATCACTCATGTCCTTCATAATTATGTTCTTCAAACCAGATGTTGTAGGTGTTTTGTACGGAATGATGGGTATCTGATTTGAAGTTATGTCACATTTCTCACCAACATTCCGTGCCAAAGGAGGACACTGAAGGACCGATTTTCCTGGAGTTACACATTTTATTCCCCCAAGTGCATGGAATGTGCCTAACCCATCAAGCGTTCTTGTGTTAACGTCAGCATTATCGAAGACAAACTGTACGAATGAACTTGGCTCTACTGTTGGCTGTAGACTATTAACTGCACAGTTCAAATAGTTTGTCGCTTCTCCATAAGAAGAACATGCACCAATTGAATGCATCAAGTCTATAAGATGTCGCGATCCATATATGCGATGCAAATGCACAGCAAGTCCTAAATGAAGTGGTGATAGGAAAGAACGTGGCCTGATAGCAGATATGATGGACTGGTTGATAAACGTTCTCTTGCGGACAACACTATCTGGAGCAGGTGCAGTTTTTGTTGCAATAAGACTGTTGGTGAATGCATCGAGTGTTGGTGGAACTAGTTTCCTGCCCCCATCTTTCATATCATCACTGGTTGGATACGTACTGCAATCATACACCGTTTTACAAATGTCTTCTTTGATAATTTTTGCTGCCGTTTGGACAATGCGTAATCGCTCACTGGCCATGTCAGTTTTCCTGTCTTTGTACCATTGCTCTGTTAAAATCCGCTGGCCAGTATGGGTGAAACTAAAAATGTTATGCAGTGAGTGCAGTTCTGTGCAGATAACTTTCGACTTATAGTGGGAAAGGAGTTTAACCTTCAGCCAGTGATCACTGTAAAGGTCATTTTGATGTGCACCTGAAACTTCAGTCATTATTTCTTCCAGCTCACTCAAACTGTATTGACACTCATCGTTGCTTTCAATGTATTCCAAAAGTTTTTTGAAAGCGAGGGAAGCAACCGAATCTTCTGGACGCCCTGCAGAATCCTTCTGTGCAATGCGCTTGAATATGCTGTAACAGTCAAAGTGATAGCGACCTTCTTCTGCCACTAGATCTATGGTATTTGCGATACGTGAATAAACTTCCTGCCCCCACTTGTCACTTCTTTGTTCACAAATTGAAACAACGGTCTCACGGAACTCGAGAGTAGCCACATTGTATACATTAAGGCGTCTATTTTTGGGGAGTTTCGAATTGGGGACACTTGCTTCTTTTCCGCAGAATAAACAGTCATTTCGAAAGTTGAATCTCTTAGTTTCTGATCGTAGCGCTGGACTGTCCTGAGACGATATTTGTTGTGTTCTTTCTTTCTTTGCTGCGCCTATACTGCTCTTTCTTATGTAGTTTTTCCGACAGGTTTTGTGTACCGGAACTTTTTCGAGTCCTTCAAATATCGTGTATTTGTCATCACCTCTATCTTTGCTAGCTTGAATCAGAGTTTCTATTCCTCTTTCCACAAATACCTCGTCTCCCTCGTCAATCTCTTCTTCACATATTATGCATTTCATTTTGCATCAACAGTTATCTGAAAGTAAGAAACCATAAACAATATCATATAAATGTTGAAGACTAGCTAGCTATTGAACGTTTCAGTTCCTCATATAGTTGTTTCTAACTTACTAACTTTATATTGTTAACGTCATGGTTTAACTAATACCAGCATTTTACAGAAAGCCACACTATGTAACATGGTTCAGTAATATTCATTAATAGCTTTTTCCAATAAACGGAAAATCATGTGCCCTATTCCCAGATGACAGCTAAAGCACAGCAGGGATTTTTAGGGACTTAAGTTTTCATCAGCACAGCGTAACTAACAACCGTGCCAAGTCTCCAATTCCTGGTAATTTTTTAGGCAGGTCGATTACCATTTCTTTGCTCAAAAATAGAAAATTGGGCGCCATTTTCCAAGATGGCCACTGAAGCACAGCAGGGATTTACGGGGACTTTTAAAGTTTTCATCAGCAAGGCTTAACTAACAACCGTGCCAAGTCTTCAATTCCTGGCAATTTGTTAAGCAGGTCGATTACCATTTTTTTGCCCAAAAATGGAAAATCGGCGCCATTTTCCAAGATGGCGGCTTAAGCACAGCAGGGATTAACGGAGACTTTTAAAGTTTTCATCAGCAAGGCTTAACTAACAACCGTGCCAA